>CM045568.1:10946108-10981758 GCA_024721245.1 Mitragyna speciosa
AGGAAATGGAGATGTTAATGCTCCGTGCCGATATAGCAGAGGATCTTGAGGCTACTATGGCTAGGTTCTTGAATGGATTGAGGGCCGAGATAGCCGAATTATTGGAGCTACAACACTACATGGATATGGAAGAGATGGTAGACAAAGCCGGAAAGATTGAGAAAAGAATCAAGAAGAGGGGCCAAGGAAGATCTAATTCCAATTTCCAATCTACCTATGTTAGGCCAACTCAACCAAAGAGAGAGGAACGGGCCACTTCTTCTACTCCCTCTCCAAAGCCCGTGAACAACCAAGCAAGGGTAGAGGGTAAAGGGCAAGCCTCTCATGACCCAAATAAAACCCGCAATCGGGACATCAAGTGTTTCAAATGCCTTGGAGTTGGGCACATTGCTTCCCAATGCCCAAACAAGCGGACTATGATCACATTGACTAGTGGTGAGGTCATCACTGATGATGAAAAGGAGTATGAAGGGATGCCACCTTTGATGGAGGAAAGTGGTGAAGAATCCGGAGAAGAAGTCCCCACTAATGATCACGTGGGATTGGTAGCCAGAAGAGCCTTGACCACCCAATTTAAGGAGGATGAGCTTCAACGTGAGAATATCTTTTACACCCGTTGTCACATCCGAGACAAGGTGTGTAGTCTCATTGTTGATACGGGTAGTTGTGCTAATGTTGCTAGTGCTTTGATGGTAGAGAAGTTAGCTTTGCCTACCAAGGAGCATCCTAGGCCTTACAAGCTTCAATGGCTCAACAATAGTGGTGAAGTGAGGATCTCTAGGCAAGTCCTTGTACGATTCAGGGTTGGGAGGTATGAAGATGAGGTACTTTGCGATGTTGTACCTATGCAAGCTACCCATCTGTTACTTGGGAGACCATGGCAATTTGATAAGAAGGTTAATTATGATGGGATACTCCAACAAATACTCCTTCCTTCATAACAATAGGAAGATTACACTTGCTCCACTTACTCCTAAGCAAGTGTATGAGGATCAAGTGGCTTTGCAAAAGGAAAGTGAGCGAGAAAATGACAAGAAAAAGAAAGAGCAAGCTGTGAAAAATCCAAAGGCCGAGAAAAGTGAGAAAAAAAGGCAAATATTGAATCCGGCCATAGAGGAAAAACAGAGGAGAAAACAAAACCTTTTCCTAAAAGCCAATAAAATGAGGAAAGCTTGTCTATCTCATCCAGCCTCTATTCATGCTCTTGTGTAAAGAGGCATTAATTGCTACTAATGATCTTGACCCGTCTTTGCCTAGTATTATTGTTTCTCTCTTGCAGGACTACGAAGATGTCTTCCCAAGGAAGTGCCATGTGGACTACCACCTAGTTCGAGGGATTGAACATCAAATAGATTTTGTCCCCGGAGCATCCTTGCCCAATAGACCCGCTTATCGAAGCAACCCGGAAGAAACCAAGGAGCTTCAAAGACAAGTGGAAGAGCTACTAGAAAAAGGTTGGGCTCGGGAGAGCTTGAGTCCATGCGCCGTTCCGGTCATCCTTGTGCCCAAGAAAGATGGAACGTGGAGGATGTGCACCGATTGTAGAGCCGTTAACTCCATTACGGTAAAGTATCGCCATCCCATTCCTCGATTAGATGACATGCTTGATGAAGTTGTGTGGTGCCGAAATCTTTTCAAAAATTGATCTTAAGAGTGGGTATCACCAAATTAGAATTAAAGGGGGGGATGAATGGAAAACTGCATTCAAAACTAAACACGGGTTGTATGAATGGTTGGTCATGCCATTTGGGTTAACTAATGCCCCTAGTACTTTCATGAGGTTGATGAACCATATATTGCGCCCATTTTTAGGAAGATTTGTGGTTGTGTACTTTGATGACATCTTGATTTATAGTAGGAATCTCTTAGACCATGTGGATCATTTGAGAGAGGTTCTTGAAGTACTTCGAAGAGAGAAGCTTTATGCTAATCTCAAGAAGTGCACTTTTTGCACTAACCAACTTGTGTTTCTAGGATTTGTTGTGAGTTCACAGGGTATACATGTGGATGAAAGCAAAGTGAAGGCAATTCAAGAA
Organism: Mitragyna speciosa; assembly: GCA_024721245.1. NCBI lineage: Eukaryota > Viridiplantae > Streptophyta > Magnoliopsida > Gentianales > Rubiaceae > Mitragyna > Mitragyna speciosa. The sequence continues at coordinate 10,948,145 of CM045568.1, forward strand.
TGGCCAACTCCGAAATCCATTGGAGAAGTGAGGAGCTTTCATGGTCTTGCCAGCTTCTACCGGCGATTTGTTAAAGATTTTAGCACGATAGCCGCCCCGTTGACCACTGTTATCAAGAAGAATGAGAAATTCCATTGGGGAGAAGCTCAAGAAAAAGCCTTTAATTTACTCAAAGACAAGCTCACACATGCACCGTTATTAACCTTACCTAACTTTGAGAAGACTTTTGAAATTGAGTGTGATGCTTCAGGTATAGGGATTGGTGCCGTGTTGATGCAAGAGGGCAAGCCAATTGCAGTACTTTAGTGAGAAACTCAATGGTGCCAGCATTGAACTACCCCACCTATGACAAAGAATTGTATGCGCTTGTTCGTGCTATGGAGACGTGGCAACACTATTTGAGGCCCAAGGAGTTCGTTATCCACACCGACCATGAATCTTTGAAGCACCTCAAGGGACAAAACAAGTTGAGTAAACGACATGCCCGATGGGTGGCTTTTGTGGAGTCCTTTCCTTATGTTATTAAATACAAATCCGGTAAGAGTAATGTGGTAGCTGACGCACTATCTCGAAGGTACACTTTGATCACTACACTTGATGCTAAGCTACTTGGTTTTGAAATGATTAAAGATTTGTATATTAATGACCATGAATTTGGTGCCATTTATGAAAAATGCAAGAAGATGGCTAACGGAAGATACTGCATCTCTAATGGTTATCTATGGTACTTAGACAAATTGTGTATTCCTAATTGTTCCTTGAGAGAATTGCTTGTTAGGGAATCGCATGGAGGAGGATTGATGGGACATTTCGGTGTTGCAAAGACTCTTGGGATCTTACAAGAGCACTTCCATTGGGCACGAATGAGGAGGGACGTTGAGAAATTGGTGGAAAGATGTGTGACGTGCCGACAAGCTAAGTCCAAGGTCCAACCCCACGGTTTGTATACTCCATTGCCTATTCCTAAGGAACCATGGGTAGATCTTTCTATGGATTTTATACTTGGATTACCTAGGACAAAAAGGGGTAATGATTCCATCTTTGTTGTTGTTGATAGGTTTTCTAAGATGGCACATTTCATTGCTTGTCACAAAACCGATGATGCTTCTATTGTAGCTAATTTGTTCTTTAAGGAAGTTGTTAGGTTGCATGGCATGCCTAGGACTATTGTATCCGATAGGGATGTGAAATTCCTTAGCTACTTTTGGAAGACTTTATGGGCTAAGTTAGGCACTAAGTTGTTGTTTTCTACTTCTAGTCACCCTCAAACTGATGGTCAAACAGAAGTCGTTAATAGAACTTTAGCTACATTATTGCGTGCGATCATTAAAAAGAATATTAAATCTTGGGAAGAATGTCTACCTCATGTAGAGTTTGCATATAATAGAACCATTCACTCTACCACTCAATGTTCACCATTTGAAATTGTGTATGGGTTTAACCCACTAACCCCTTTGGATTTGTCTCCTTTACCTGTTTCTGAGCATGTGAATTTAGATGGTGAGAAAAAAGGCTGAGTTTGTGAGACAATTGCATGAGAAAGTACGTATGAACATTGAGAAGCGCACAGAAGCAATACATGAAAGCAAGCCAACAAGGGTCGGCACAAAGTAGTTTTTGCACCGGGCGATTGGGTGTGGTTGCACATGAGAAAAGAGAGGTTTCCTCTTCAACGGCGCAACAAGTTGCTTCCACGTGGAGATGGACCGTTTCAAGTTGTGGAGCGTATCAACGACAATGCATACAAACTTGAACTGCCCGGTGAGTATGGAGTTAGTGCCACATTTAATGTGTCTGATCTAAGTCCTTTCCCTGTAGGTGATGAGCTTGATTTGAGGACAAATCCTTCTCAAGAAGAGGGGAATGATGAGGACATGTTGATCACTCATGACGATCAAAAGTGGCGGAGTTAGGGTGCCTAGTGGACCAGTGACAAGAGCACGGGCTAAGGAATTCCAGAACGCGCTACAAGTATTCATTCGTGCAATCCAAGAACAAGTGGGTGCCTCAAAGACCATTGACGAAGTGTCCAAGGAAGGAACAAAGGGATGCACATTCATTCAAGTGGAACGAGGCAACCAAAATACAAGTGTAGGTGACAGGAGAGAAACCGCGGATCCAACCGCGGATGACCTTCCCGCAGGGTCCACACGCGGTTCACGTCCAGAAGCGTTGATCAATTCACGAGAGAAACCTGCGTCATAAACCGCGGATACTCCATCGCGCGGTTTCTCTCGCGGTTCGTGTCCAGAAGTATTGATCAAGTCACGAGAGAAACCGCGTCATAAACCGCGGATACTCCATTGCGCGGTTTCTCCCGCGGTTCGTGTCTAGAAACTCTCTTCAACACAACCGCGGAAGAACCCGCGGATCATCCTCCCACGGTTTGTCGCGCGGTTCACTTCCGGAATAATACGGGCTTTTACGAGGTTTTATGTTTTTTTCCTGTTTTTCAAGTTGTAATAGCCTAGGACCTAATGTAAGGGCTTTAAGGCAATTAAGCCTTGTTTCTTTTAGCTATTAATAGACACTCTATTGTAAGAGAGGGGAATTAGACATCACGTTAAAAAATTAAGGGTTTTCCCTCTTGGCTTCTTGAAAGCTTTTCTTTGAATACCTTAGGAATTCTCTGGGTGTTCTAGGCTTATCAATCCAAGTAATCACCTTGGCTTGTGGCGCCATCTACCTTCAAACTTGGTTCGCTAACTCGTTGGATCGTGGGTCGAGATCGTATCAAGGTTCGCCATCCCGAGAGGTTAGAGGGGTCGAGTCTTTCATTATCCAAACTTGAGTATTAGCTAGATCGCCGTCTCGTATCAACTAATTAGGATCATAATACAATAAGACTAATAAACTCCAGAAAACAAACAGATAATACTAAATTGACACAAATATACAAGAAGTCATTGAGATGGATACATAATTGACACAATGTGCAACCATGTGAACTATGAAAAAAGCAATTATGGGTAACACTAAGATGTCAAACCCATCTTAAAACAAGCACAACAAAAATCATTAAGAATCTGCTAGAGTGACAAGAAGACATTAATGCAGTGGCTATTCATTATGAGGGAGACAAAGAAGATAAGAGACAAGAGAAGACATGTTGCCTTCCGACCTATTAGATTGTAGGTTGTAGGTTCCTGCTTTTCCATAGTCCATATCACCATCTTCCCTCCCCCACAAAGGAAATGGACAAGAGTTTAAATGCTGCTAGAACATTTATGTGTTAAAGAATTATTACCTAAATTCTTACTGCATGATCCAATTGCACGGTTTGAGCTGGGGTATAATCCAGAGCTGAGGCTTGAACAGGTGGAATCAAGTCAAGGTCCCAACAGACAAAGTAGATGTCTCCATCCAAATCACTTCCTGAAAATTCATTTGGATGAGGCCTATGAGATATAAAATTTATCTCAATGGCAATGCCAGAATACAAAGAATCTTTCTAGAACCATCTCATTAACCACACAACAATGGTCTATTGCAGGAATGAAAATTAGTTGGATGAAGGAAAACTGTAGGGAATTTGGTCTCACAAGAAGAAAAAGTCCTTTTGGTATAAATTAAGCTTTAGTTGTCATATTGGAGTTACAATAGCAATCATGAAGCTAGAAGTTTCCCCAGCACAAACTATATACTACAATCAACAAAAAAGAAAAAGCCCACAACACAAATTCTACAGAAATAGATAAACACACAAAATTCAAACTACTAATAAAAATTGTCTAAAAAGAACAACAAAAAAAATTAAGAGACCTGGTTATGGGAAGATGGGATTGATTTGAAGCTCTTGAGAAGGTGATCTTGAAGAACAAAGTATCTTTTTCTAGAATGCTACAGCCCCAATCTATAAGACCTTATCAAATATAGCCACCCTTCCATTCTACTTTCATCATTCTCAGAAACACTGCCCATTTTCCTTAATTTTTCTCCCAAAAAATTACAAAATCCTAGACACAACCCACAATTTATTTTTACTTCAATTTCAAGTATATACTAGTACTAAACAAGGAATATACATATTTATGTGAATTTCTCCACGTATTTTGTAAGTATATAGTAGAATAGTAGTTTGTCAAAGACTCTTTTATGCAGAGAAGAACATGCCAAGTGTATATATAGGATTGCTCCACTGGAGTCTTGAGGATAGAGAAAATGAGAAGACTTTTTTTTTTTTTGGCTTTCTGTTCCCCTGAAAAGCCAATAATAGAATCCAATCCCTCCAATTCATTAACCCCTTTGAAAGCCACTTGGAGGCAATCGAAAACACCTTCGCCCAATCCGGAGAAAAGTTCTCCACCAAACTCAGCTGCTCAATTGCCAGAAACTTCTCTTTAATTCCCCGCCCTAAAACCTCATTTTTCTCATCCTCCCTGAAGTTCTCCTTCAACAAAACAAAGCCTAGCTTAACAACATCACTTATGGAGAGATGATGATATGCTACCTTTCCAATCTATTTGGGATGTGTCCATCTCTAAAAAACCAGAAAGTCCAAGGAAGAAAAGCTGTAAGCATTGTCAGTCTAAGAAAGAATGAATGGATAGAAGGAAGAAACAAGCAGGACAGAAAAAGTCTAAGAAAATAACATAAATGATCAAGAAAGCAAGACAACAACAAACAAAGTCAAAATAAAATGTCATAGTATAAATGGATGACCAATATAAAATGAGAAAAAAGGCCAAAGCATTGACAGATTAAAAAGAAAAAGAAACAGTAACAAAGTTTCACAGAAGAAATAAAAAAGGACGTTATAAAAAACACATAAAATATTATAATCCATAAAAAAAGTCCACAAATAATAAAATTTACAAGACTGAAGAAGTAAGAAAGGAAAGGAAGTAGATAAAAGGAATTGCAAAATTGAAAAAAAAAAGTGTAATGCATTTAGAGCTACAGCAAGAATTTTGGATGGGAGGAGGGCAATATACACAAGATAGGCTCTTCGTATGTATTCCTCTTCTTGAGCACCAAAACAGCTTTAAATCACATAGAAAAATTACAAGCTCTATGAATTCCTTGAAGATGGGTTATTTGTCCAAGATGTCCTCCAGATCACATCAATTTCATAAGCAAACAAATAACCCATCTTCGCAGAATAATTTGGAGATTCAAGTTAAGGCTGATTTTGGAGATTCCAGTTAAGGTTTATACAAGTACAGATACCTAAGCATTCTAATTAAAAAACAAAATAAAGAAAAGAACCTAGCTAAAAACCTAGATTTCAGGAGATACGAAATCACATTTTTGAAGACTTCCAATCCCTTTGGAGAATTAGTGAAGGACCTTACAGTGTTTAATTTCAAAATAGTTAGTCGCATGTCGTATATTTACCTCAACCAAATCATTAATTAGTACTATAACAGTGGCTTTTTCTATAATTGCCAAATGCAAATGAAATTACTTAAGACATAGGGCTAGAAATGGAACGTACCAGAGGTAGATTCCAATCCCGTGTGGTGTTCTTCGATTGGGAAAAGTTAGGGTTGGAGTTGGTGGTGGAATTAGGGTTGGAGTTGGTGGTTCAATCGGCCCTAGGGTGAGCTTGAAGAGTCGCCGGCGAAGCAGCCTTGTTCGCCGGCGAAGTAGCAGCCTTGGTTGCTGGTGAAGCAGCCTAGGTCGACGGTGGAATGAGCAGCCTTGGTCGCCAGTGGGATGAGCACTTTGTTTGATTTTGAAGGGAGAATGAAGAGAGAGGAAAAGAGAAAGGCAACGGTGTGGGAAGGTAAGAAAGACTTGGGTTGATTTTGATTTGCTTTGGGGAAGAAACGAAAGAGGGATTTTGCCAAGAAAGGAGGGAATTTTGATTTTTGGTGAAAAAATGGTGGGTGGGAAAATTTTTGGTGAAAATATTTTCAAGAATTTTCCTGTGTAACTTGTTTTGGTGAAAAAAATAGTGGGTGTGGGAAATTTTTGGTGAAAAATTGGTGAGAAGAATTGTTTTGAGTGAGCAAAACTTACTTTACTATATTTTGATTAATGCAAAAATTTCTTTATGTGAATCTAAAAAAAATTTATAACACAACTTCAGTGACAACTTGATATAGTTGTCAAAAAAAAGTTAGTGATTTAATGACAAGAATAAGTTGTCACTAATGCATTGGATGTTAGCGTTAGTGACAACATGGAAATGTTGTCAATAAAGACTCTTGTTTCAGTGACAAATTTGGTTGTCACTATTGGCTTAGATATGTAAGTAAAATGCATAGTTTCAATGACAACTTGATATAGTTGTCAAAAAAAGCTAGTGATTTAGTGACAAGAATAAGTTGTCACTACTATCTTGGATGTTAGTGACAATATGGAATTGTTGTCAGAAAATGTCTTATTTTAGTGACAACATTAAAATGTTGTCAAAAAACGCTCTTGTTTCAGTGACAACTTTTGTTGTCACTAATCTCTTGAATATGTAAGTAAGGTGTATAGCTTCAGTGACAACTTTTGTTGTCACTAATCTCTTAGATATGTAAGTAAAGTGTATAGCTTCAGTGACAACTTGGTGTTATTGTCAAAAAATATAAGAATTTTAGTGATGACAATAAGTTGTCACTAATATTTCGAATTATCTCACATTCAATGACAACATTAAAATGTTGTCACAAACGGTTCTTGTTTCAGTGACAACTTCGGTTGTCACTAATGGTTTGAAAAATATAAGTTAAGTGTATAGTTTCAATGACAACTTGGTGTTATTGTAAGTGATTCAATGACAACTATCAGTGTCACTAATACATCGGATCATCTGACATTCCGTGACAACATGAAATTGTTGTAAAAAAAGGTTCTAGTTTTAGTGACAACATTGGTTGTCACTAACGGAGTGGATATTCAAATGATCCTACCTCATAGTTTCAGTGACAACTTGGTTTGGTTGTCATAAAAAGTTGGAGATTTAGTGACGACACATGTTGTCATTAATACATTTGAATATGTTTCACCAACAACTTGAAATGTTGTCTAAATAGAGTTTAACTTCAGTGACAACTAGTAGTTGTTGTCAGAGAAGGTTCAATATTCAATGACAACAATTGTCATCACTAATGCAATGCATACATTTTAGTGACAATATGTTAATGTTGTCAGAAAAGAGTTGAGTTTCAGTGACAACTTGTGATTGTTGTCAGAAAATGTTGTATATAGTGATGATGTTTATTGTCACTAACATTTTGGTCATATTTCATTAACAATTTGGAGATGTTGTCACTACAAAATGCATCTATAGTGACAATATTTAGTTATTGTCAATAATGCAAATTGGCGCCAAAAGGTGCCAAACAATCAATGACGACATTTCGCTGTTGTCACTAAAGATTCATCACAATTGTGATAAAAACATTGTTGTCATTGAAAGCTATCTTTAGTGATAAGACTTTGTTGTCACTGAAAAATGTCGTCACTAATGATCTTTTTTCTTGTAGTGCTTGGAGAGGTTTTCTCTCTTTGAGAGAGCCACCCCTTTAGATTAGTAAATCTCTCTATAGAATAGTGCTATTTGGAGGAGTCTCTTGTAAACATCAAGATTGGAGGAAGAATAGAAGATTTGAACTTGTTCATCAATCAATAAGTTTTCTTTATTCTATTTTTGTCTCTTTCTTGATTTATATGGATTTGTGTAGTAAAGTTTTGATCTTTTATGTGAAATCCACCATGGGTATGTGTTAAATTGTTAATCTAGGGTTAGAGAAAACTAATGAATTCATGCATATGACTTGTTTGTGATTATTCATGTTATCTTGTGCTTGTTTGTTCTCTATTTTGGTTTGCATGGATTTGTAGTTGCTTGATCACCAATTATGAATTGATAGTTGTTATTATGCAACGAGAGTTGGTAATAATAACGGGAAAGTAATAGTTGAAGTCTAGGTTGCATGTCACACGAGAGTAGTGGTGCTCCTAGGTGGGTCAATTAGGCAATTTATGTGGTTAATGAACCAATACTAGTATCTTTGCCACGAGAGTAGGAAAGAACTAGTAGGGAGGTAATCGTTAACTTGTCACGAGAGTGAAGGTTAAGTATAATTGGGATTGGACCCTAAACAAGACGAGAACCAATAGCATGAATTAATCCATTCAATCTTATACTTGGTCATTAGTGGAATCTATTTCCTAGAGTCTTAAGATTACGAGTTTCCTCTAGATATTGTTATTCTATAGAGTTGATTAGCTTAGTTGTTTATTTTATACTTTGTTTTCCACATTGTTAATTGGTTGTTTAGATAAAAAGTGAGCGATAAAGCCTTAGTATGTCAGTGACCTTTTCCCTGTGGGATTGACCCTGTTGCCCTATACTCAATACAATCTGTGCACTTGCAGTATATAGGGTAATTAGGTTTTATAACTTGATTATTTGTGTGTGATATAGTTGGATTATTTGCTATATTTTTAGACTTAATTACACGCCTATGAATATCCAAGTTTGCCGCAATGTTCACAATAGCTAGGTATGTTTTCAAACTCAATTCTCTGCCAGAACCTATGAGCACCATTATTGATCCAGAGCTTCTCTGGATGAGTCTTCTTTAAGTCTACTTCAACGCAAATTCGTGCCACACTGGGCCTGGCAAGGTTAACTGTAGAGGAATCCATCCGAATGGGGTTTCCTATTAGTCTTGCAATAAAAAACAAAGGGCCTTTCCTAAACAAATGGATGGGAAGATTAGGAAGTCTAATCCACATAGCGATAATGGAAGATTTTGTATCAACCGAAAACGAGGGGTACCATTTGAAAACTCTCATGATGCATCCTTGAAAATTCCACATGATATGCGCGGACGTACATGGAATTGCTTGAAAGACCAAGTATGAATTTTGAACCTTTCCCCTTGGATGATCTAGACTCTAGAATCAGCACCAAAGCCTTGAATACGCAAGATGAACAACTCAAAAATTCAAGGAAGCTATGAACCGCCTTATGGAATGAACAAGAACTCAAGGAATCAGCACCTAGAATGCTTGATCAAACCAATAAGGTAACTCTAAGCTAGGGTTTTAAAGTTGGAATCACTCTACAAGTTCGGGGGTTGTTCTTAATTAGCAAAGAACGAAAGAAAGCACTCAATTTGAGAACTCACAAATTTATTAATCATCGAACTTATAAAATTCGTAACAGTGTTTTGGCCTATAAATAGGCTTGCATAACAACTTGTAGAAAGTTCTAGAAACTTAACAAAGAGTACTAGTTGTAACCTAACACAATATGGTAACTTTCTAAGAGGTTACAGCTTGTAAAAAAAATAGAAAACTTAGCATAAAAGAATTAAACTTAAAAATTCGTCCAAAAATTGTTCATGGGCTGGACGCCTCCTTTTAAGCACCATTGGGCCTCCATCTTGCATCTTTAAAAGGCCTTCCAACAAGTCCAACCAAACCAGCACCTTAGAAACATGTTATGGACCACTTAGAAGCTTCAATTGGACCTTCTTTGAATGTAATTTAATCCATAACCAATCCATAAACTCTTGGCCCAATGAACACACTTGAATAGCTTAATCACCAAGTGCATTGAGAAGCCTAAGTCACGAATTACACCATGGTAGTCACAAAGCTTGAATGTTCCCCTCATGATCAGCCATGATTGATCTCATCTTGGTCCAAATGAGTTGCTCCATGAGAATATCTAAGCATCAAGATTGTAAGCACTCCTAGGATCACATCAATCCCTCCTTCCTCGAAAAGATTGGTCCTCGAATCTGCGAGATCATATAAGCTAACATAAGTAACTAAAAGATTGATAGAAAAATAAATACCAATGATAGATATACATGACATATGAATTAGAATGCCAAACTCAATGCAAGTTGAAACATAAGATGCAAGAACAAATTCTAACTTAAGAAGAATAAACATATCTAGATGCAGACTATCCCTAAAAACATGGAAAAGAATAACACGATTTCCAAAGTCTATGCAACCACAATTGGACTCAGAATAATAATTACTAAAAAGATAAAATTTATGGTTGAATAAAGACTTATGAAAAGAATCTAAGTAAACATCACGTGAACTAAGAAAATGAGCATCATGTGAATTATGCCTAATAAGCCCTAGAATGTGAAAAACATCATCAATCAACTCACTAGAATAATTCAAACGATGTAACAAAAACACACAAATATTGCATGATATATCACATTAAATAAACTGAAAAATGTCCAAAAAAGAATGATTAAACACCAGAAAATTGTTTGGACTAATTGCATTAGATAAATTTAAACATGCTAAATGCAAATCGTCTAAACTAACAAAACAAATATGCAAGAATGAACTAAGTTGCAAATAAAAACAACTAAAACATGAAAACTTAGGCCACAAATCAGTTGAATCCATCATAGTTGTCAAGCTCAATGTGGTGTTTGAACTTGGCTTCAACTCCTTCACCACGATTTTGTCAACTTCCAAGCTTCTTGAATGACAACTCACTACAAAACAGCAATAATGTGGCATCTCTCCATGAGTATCAACCTGCAAAATCACCACAAAAAGACTAGGAAAAGAGTTATAAAGTGAGTTAGCAAAATACAATTCTTCTTTAGAGTACAAGGATACAAGAGTTATTGATCTAGCTAGCAAAACACTCTTGCTTTCTCTTTTCTTTGCTCTTGTAGAAGAAACACTCTCCTCACTCTTTTTATATTGCATGACTTCCCTCTCACTCTTTTCCTCATTCTTCTCCTTAGCTTGCAATTGAAAATCCCTTGCAATCTTTACTTGATCGGAATGAGCTTCGGATGGCAAGATTGGATTAAGAACAATGTTTCGCTCATTCCACTTAAAAGAGTAGTTGTTCTTGTATCCATCATATGAAACTCTTCTATCATATTGCCAAGGATGCCCTAAGAGAATATGGCATGCTTGCATTGGGGCAACATCACACCAAACTTCATCTTTGTGCTTGCCTATTGAGAAAGTAACAAGCACACGCCTAGTCACTTTGATGCAAATCCGAGCGATGAGGACATAGTGATCACTCATGACAATCGATTGCACGCTCATTCAAGAGGAACAAGGTTGTAAGGTTGTCAAAATACAAGTGTTGAAGGAATGAGAGAAACCGCGGCACAAACCGCGGGTGATGCCTCACACGGTTTGTCATGCGGTTCACGTCCAGAAACTTTGATCAAGCCATGCGGGCAACCGCGTCATGAACCGCGGATACTCCATCGTGCAGTTTCTCTCGCGGTTCGTGTCCAGAAGTGTTGATCAAGTCACGAGAGAAACCGCGTCATAAACCGCGGATACTCCATCGCGCAGTTTCTCCCGCGGTTCGTGTCCAGAAACTCTCTTCAACACAACCGCGGAAGAACCCGCGGCTCATCCTCCCACGGTTTGTCGCGCGGTTCACTTCCGGAATAATATGGGCTTTTACGAGGTTTTATGTTTTTTTCCTGTTTTTCAAGTTGTAATAGCCTAGGACCTAATGTAAGGGCTTTAAGGCAATTAAGCCTTGTTTCTTTTTAGCTATTAATAGACACTCTATTGTAAGAGAAGAGAATTAGACATCACGTTAAAAAATTAAGGGTTTTCCCTCTTGGCTTCTTGAAAGCTTTTCTTTGAATACCTTAGGAATTCTCTGGGTGTTCTAGGCTTATCAATCCAAGTAATCACCTTGGCTTGTGGCGCCATCTACCTTCAAACTTGGTTCGCTAACTCGTTGGATCGTGGGTCGAGATCGTATCAAGGTTCGCCATCCCGAGGGTTAGAGGGGTCGAGTCTTTCATTATCCAAACTTGGGTATTGGCTAGATCGCCATCTCGTATCATTTGGTATCAGAGCTAGTGCCTTTACCCAGGTTATATCCTTTTAATCTTGTGTTTTTCTTGTTTCTTTGAGTTCTTGGAAAAGTTCCTATCAGGGTTTTCTTTTTTGTTCTTGCTTTCTTTGTTCTTTAGTCCAAAAAAAAAAAATCCAAAAAGGATTGCGTATTAGTCTTTCTTTTGTGCTGGTTTTTGTTCCTTTGAAATAAAAAAAAAATCACTGTTCCGGTATTGTAGCAAGTACTGTTCGCCGCCACTGTTCATCGCGGTCAGTGTTCATCCGGTGAATTTTTTTTACTTAATTTGTCTAGTTTTGTGGTGTTTGGTTGTACGTTTTCCGGGATTTGTTTAAAAAAAAAAGGCGTGCTTAAAGGGAGTAAAAGCCGAGCACACAAACTAAACCAATTAAACTAAAGTATATTTGGCTGGAATACTGTCCTTGTGCATCCGAATAGACCTGGTGAAACATCCAGATCGTTGGACAGATCACAACGCCACGTACGAACGTTTAATTGAACCGGATTCTACTCTTCTTGTTTCTTGGAGTTTTGTTGGGTTTTCTTGTAATTTGGTGTTGAAAGGAAAAGTCGTGCACTTTCATTGCAAAAGTCGTGCATTTAAAAAAAAAAAAAAGGAGGAAGAAAGTGGATTGCAATCCTTTGTCCCAGCAAAATTTCATTCAAAAAATCATCATATTTGGGGTTAGAGTCTTAATCAATCCTTTCTTGAGTCAAATTCTTGTGTTTTCTTAATGCTCTCTTTGTGTTTGATAAAATTCCAGCTTGTCCTTTTTTTATTCTTTTGCTTCTATTTGAACTTCCCAATTGAGTCTAGCTTCTTTGTATTATATTCCAACCTCTTGCCACACTTGGGTGATTCTAAATTGATGAGTTATTGAATACTTTTGGAGGAAATTTCTAATTTCTTCAAGGGAAGCAATCAAAGGCCATTGAGGAGTGGTGAGCGCAATAGAGCGGAATTGAGTAATACACGAGAGTGAGAGTTCATCTTGGTAAGGAAGAGTGGGTGAGAAAAATTTTATTACTAACATTTTTCTTGCAGGTTAATCTCTTTGTCCAACATGACCATAAGAAGTAGGCGAAGTGAAACCCCAAGTCATGAGCCAAAAGAGTGCCATTATGATGAAGGTGAATTGGAAATGAGATCAAGGCATGGGAAGCTTGATAGGGAGCGAAGGGATGATACCATCAAAGAGGCCATGATGAGAATTCCTACCTTCCAAGGCAAGGCAGATCCCGACGCATACCTTGGATGGGAGAGGAAAATTGAGAAGATCTTTGATTGCCATTCATACTCCGAGGAGCAAAAGGTAAAACTAGCTGCTAGTGGATTTATTGGCCATGCTATGTATTGGTGGGATAAATTGACTAAGAGTAGGAAAAGGTATGGAGAGCCACTTATTTGCACTTGGGATGAATTGAGGTCTATCATGAGGAAGCGTCATGTGCCAATCCACTATCATAGGGAGATGGAAAGTAGAGTTTTGGGAGAAAGGCCATCCAAGGTGAGGACATCTAGTGATAGCTCAACTTCCTCAAGTCCAATCAAGTGGAGGAGTAATCAAGCCTATGATTGGAGGAATTCAAAGGCTAGTCCCAATCCCTTAAGTTTCACAAATTGGAGAAAAGAACGAGTTCATGAATGGAGAGATGATCGAGCTAGTGCAACTTCATCAAGTTCAACCAATTTGAGGAATTCAAACTTTTCAAATCCTATCAAATGGAGGAACAATCAAGCTTTTGATTGGAAGAAGGAACGTACGAATCAAAGGCCTAAGAAGTCCATAAAGGCTGATAAGGGTAAAGTGGCCACACCAAAGTTGCAAAAGAAGAATCAACGAGAGACACCATCAAAGGATCACCACATCAAGTGCTTTAAGTGCATGGAATTTGGACACATTGCTTTTCAATGTCCAAACAAAAGGGCAATGGTCATGAAAGACAATGGTGACATGGAGAGCATCTCATCAAGTGAAGAGGAACCATTAGGGAGTAGTAGTGAAGTCGAGATGGGCAATAGAGAAGTAAAGAGTGTTTCATCAAATGATGTAGAGATCCAATCCTCACAAGGTGGTAATGAAGATGTCATTGAGAAACCTGTTCATAACGAGTTGAAAGTTCTTAAGCAAGCCTAATGGGAATATATATTGGAATCTTATATATATATTCCCATTGTTTCCTGTAGGGTGTGCCACGTGGCATGATCTGAATAAGGGTCACCTAATGGAACTTGTCACCAAATACAGGGAGTTTTAGAGGGCGTACTGTTGAGCGGAACCACCTGGAATATTGCAAAAAGGCCCCTCAATAATTGCAAGTATACCCCTGCGGGGCGTTCTTCGTAGGAGCTAAGTCTTTCCAAGTGTTTCTTCCTTAGAGTTTAATCATGAATATCTTAATTTATTATTACATAATCTTATTTATTAACAGCTAAAGCTGGATTATTAAGAGCTTTAGCTCTAGTATTACGAGCATAATCTGTGATTATTATTAACTAATCCTTGATTAATAGCAAATAATCTTAATATTAACAGCTAAAGCTGGATTGTTAACGGCTAAAGCTCGATTATTACGAGCATAATATGTGATTATTAACAGCTAATCCTTGATTATTAGACAATTAATATGCGATTATCAATAGATAATCTTGATTATCAGCAGATACGATCTTGATTAATAACAGCTAAAGCTGGATTACTAAGAGCTAAAGTTCGATTATTAGGTGTTTAATATGTGATAATTAAATGCTAATCCATGATTATTGTGTGATTAATATGTGATTGTAAGTATATAATCTTGATTATTAACAGCTAACGATGGATTGTTAACGGCTAAAGCTCGATTCTTGTGCGGTTAATCTGTGATTAATAGCTGCTAATCTCGATTAGTATTAGATCAAAACGTAATTATAAACAGATAATCTTGATCATTAACAGCTAAAGCTGGATTATTAAGAGCTAAAGCTTATTTATTAATAACTTAATCTGTGATTATTATTAACTAATCCTTGATTAATAGCATATAATGTTGATTATTAACAGCTAAAGCTGGATGATTAAGAGCTAAAGCTTATTATAATAATCTGTGATTATTAAATGCTAATCCATTGATTACGACGTGCTTAATTACGGGATTATCAGCAGATAATCTTGATTATTAACCAGTTAAAAGTTGAGACCTTCGCCACGGCAATAAGGACGTCAGCATTACCTAAGCCGTGATATTCCCATTAGGCGGCACATGTGGGCCCCACATATATTACGTGGCAGAAGATGATTGGTTGTTGCTTGGTTCCAGGCTCCCTGTAGATGAACAGGGTTTGTGTGACCGTTGGTGCCAAATCGTACAATTTAGCCATGTTCATCAATAATATCAGCACTGTATGTTGTGTAAAATGACCGGTATGCCCTCAAGTATTATGCGTGACGATTCGTGGACACGTGGCTTTATCCGATTGCGTTCCTTGTTATAGACGCCGGCCCACGTGTCACGTTCAGGTACTGTTGATTAGATTTGTGGCGGAAGAATTATAATTTCAAATTATGGCGGAAGAATAATAATTTGAATATCGTACCTTTGTGGCAGGCAAAATGATTACGTATTTTGAATTTAATAACCCGTGTTGTACGTTATATTCGTTAACGTGTTGGCATAATTATTATACGTTCAATTGAAGGGGTTCCTCCGGTATCAAATATAGTCGTTCTATGCATTTTTTTCATTTCGACTGTGTTCAATTTTTTGTCTTTCGTCATGGCACGTCTGAAACGAACTTTTCCATCCGACATATCCGGCCGTCCTTATGCTAGGCGCAGACTTCACTATCCGGGTGCTCCGTCAAACATCAAGAGTATATCCAAACGCAGATATGTTCGAAAGAAGCGAATGTATAACTTCCCAGAAACTGGAAGCTGCGATGCCGTTTTTAGCAGTAAATTCGAGGGGCTAAGCGAGATTAATTGTTTCCAGGCAGAGTACATACATTATCCGGCACTTGGTTCGTCTACTAATCAGAGGCACGGGCACAAGATAAAGGTGGCATCCCTATATTTATTGGGTTCTATGTGCGTCAAGCCTTGTAACAGTGAGATGCAAGACGGCGGTCCGTTTGGCGGCACGTGTTCAGTGTATGTTGTTCTTGATAAGGAACCGAGTATGGTTAATAAGCCGACGTTTGAAGGCATATTTGACTACTCTGCTGTTTCCGGAAGTGCTTATAACTCCGTTTGCGGAGTTATGATCCGTCCTGAGATGCTAGATAGATATAGACTTTTGGGTAGGGATACATTAACATTTAACAGCATCCCCGATGGAGCAAATTCATCTAGTATTCGCCCGTATAAGCGCTATCTCAATTTCCTGCATCGTGGAAGGTGCATGATTGTTAGCTTTTCTGATGGAGCTGAGAAAGTTAGTGGAGACTACGATAATTGCAAAACGAATGCTATTATCGTGTTCATTTTGTGGGAGCCTGTTAATAAATGTACTTTACATTTCCAGATTCATCAAAGAATAAAATATTATCATTGATTATGTTAGTTTCCGGTTACGTTGATTAATTTAACAATGTGATTATTAAACATATTTCGCAATTAAAATCATCAAAAATATATAATAATGAAATAATTAAATAAAAGAACGATTTACAATCATATTACATTATTCTTGTGCAGAGGCCCAAATTCACTTAAATCTGGGCTTATCAATTTGATTGCTACTTGCACTGGGCTGGATCTTAATAGCTTGTACAACAGCATCAATTAGTTGGCCCATTTGTTCAGGCATAACTGCTAAATGTGATGGGCCTGAACTTGATTCACTGACTTCGCTCGCTGATGGTCCTGGATCCTCTTCGTTCTCCTTTATGGGCCTAAAATCTGATACTGAATTTCTCGATTCCAATTCCGATGCAGCATGCCCAATACCAGATTCTATCAAATTATTAAAACGTGCATATGATGTTTTGTACGATGTCGGTGCGGCATAGAGCTCTTATGGGCTCTGATGGCTTGCAGTGCCATACATCAACCTTGTGGATTGGTGAATTTTTGGATAATACTTTGATTGTTGGAGGCCTGATGTTGATGTCAATCGGGAATGTTGACGTGCAGAACTTGAGGTACCCTTTTATCTTGCTAAAGAACGTGTTTGACTTGAGATTGCTGCCTTCTAAGTAGTATGTTGCTCTCCAAGGACAGGACTTCTCATTTGCAGATGCAAATGATGATCCGAAATATGTTAGTTCCACTTGGTATGTCACCGGAAAGGTGAACTCGGCTTGCCTATTGTCATCTCCAATTAGCCTGTCATCGTATATGACTATACGCACATTCCCAGTTGAATTCGGTGGACACTGAGGTGAGTACTTAATGATGCACGTATCGATCATTAGTGACCTCTTCCGCATATGATTTACGAGTTGTTTTGCGAAGCTAGGCATCTCTAGTTGGATTGAAATAGGTTCTGATGATGCTCTTGTCTCGATGATTCCAGTGGTGACGTCGTCTATTGTCGTTGAATACGTCATGGGCAGCCATTGGTGTTTCTGGAATGAAGAACTGAATTTAACAATTGCTTGTGTTATTCAGAATGTTTGTATATAACGAAGTGGTTACTTCGTTCGTTATATAGGCACAAATAATTCACAGTTGATTTGACAACATAATTTTTATTTTTATTATACATCTTATTATTCACATTATAAATATGTTTATCGTTAATCGTTGATCTTATTTGCTTAGAATATTGAGCTTGAGATGAAACTGATGACGGAATGAGTACTTATATAGAAATTTGCCCCGCAGGGGCATTTACGTCTTTTATTCAGTGGTTCCGCTCAACAGTACGCCCTCTAGAAATCCCTGGTTATGGTGGCAGTTGTCACTTGCTATTAGCTGACGTGGCACACTGTTTATGCATACGTGGCACGCCTTAATGGGAATATATATATATAACCCTCCCTTTATGGACTTCTTAGGCCTTTGATTCGTACGTTCCTTCTTCCAATCAAAAGCTTGATTGTTCCTCCATTTGATAGGACTTGAAAAGTTTGAATTCCTCAAATTGGTTGAACTTGACGAAGTTGCACTAGCTCGATCATCTCTCCATTCATGAACTCGTTCTTTTCTCCAATTTGTGAAACTTAAGGGATTGGGACTAGCCTTTGGATTCCTCCAATCATAGGCTTGATTACTCCTCCACTTGATTGGACTTGAGGAAGTTGAGCTATCACTAGATGTCCTCACCTTGGATGGCCTTTCTCCCAAAACTCCACTTTCCATCTCCCTATGATAGTGGATTGGCACATGACGCTTCCTCATGGTAGACCTCAATTCATCCCAAGTGCAAATAAGTGGCTCTCCATACCTTTTCCTACTCTTAGTCAATTTATCCCACCAATACATAGCATGGCCAATAAATCCACTAGCAGCTAGTTTTACCTTTTGCTCCTCGGAGTATGAATGGCAATCAAAGATCTTCTCAATTTTCCTCTCCCATCCAAGGTATGCGTCGGGATCTGCCTTGCCTTGGAAGGTAGGAATTCTCATCATGGCCTCTTTGATGGTATCATCCCTTCGCTCCCTATCAAGCTTCCCATGCCTTGATCTCATTTCCAATTCACCTTCATCATAATGGCACTCTTTTGGCTCATGACTTGGGGTTTCACTTCGCCTACTTCTTATGGTCATGTTGGACAAAGAGATTAACCTGCAAGAAAAATGTTAGTAATAAAATTTTTCTCACCCACTCTTCCTTACCAAGATGAACTCTCACTCTCGTGTATCACTCAATTCCGCTCTATTGCGCTCACCACTCCTCAATGGCCTTTGATTGCTTCCCTTGAAGAAATTAGAAATTTCCTCCAAAAGTATTCAATAACTCATCAATTTAGAATCACCCAAGTGTGGCAAGAGGTTGGAATATAATACAAAGAAGCTAGACTCAATTGGGAAGTTCAAATAGAAGCAAAAGAATAAAAAAAGGACAAGCTGGAATTTTATCAAACACAAAGAGAGCATTAAGAAAACACAAGAATTTGACTCAAGAAAGGATTGATTAAGACTCTAACCCCAAATATGATGATTTTTTGAATGAAATTTTGCTGGGACAAAGGATTACAATCCACTTTCTTCCTCCTTTTTTTTTTTTTTTTAAATGCACGACTTTTGCAATGAAAGTGCACGACTTTTCCTTTCAACACCAAATTACAAGAAAACCCAACAAAACTCCAAGAAACAAGAAGAGTAGAATCCGGTTCAATTAAACGTTCGTACGTGGCGATGTGATCTGTCCAACGATCTGGATGTTTCACCAGGTCTATTCGGATGCACAAGGACAGTATTCCAGCCAAATATACTTTAGTTTAATTGGTTTAGTTTGTGTGCTCGGCTTTTACTCCCTTTAAGCACACCTTTTTTTTTAAACAAATCCCGGAAAACGTACAACCAAACACCACAAAACTAGACAAATTAAGTAAAAAAAATTCACCGGATGAACACTGACCGCGATGAACAGTGGCGGCGAACAGTACTTGCTACAATACCGGAACAGTGATTTTTTTTTTTATTTCAAAGGAACAAAAACCAGCACAAAAGAAAGACTAATACGCAATCCTTTTTGGATTTTTTTTTTTTGGACTAAAGAACAAAGAAAGCAAGAACAAAAAAGAAAACCCTGATAGGAACTTTTCCAAGAACTCAAAGAAACAAGAAAAACACAAGATTAAAAGGATATAACCTGGGTAAAGGCACTAGCTCTGATACCAAATGATACGAGACGGCGATCTAGCCAATACCCAAGTTTGGATAATGAAAGACTCGACCCCTCTAACCCTCGGGATGGCGAACCTTGATACGATCTCGACCCACGATCCAATGAGTTAGCGAACCAAGTTTGAAGGTAGATGGCGCCACAAGCCAAGGTGATTACTTGGATTGATAAGCCTAGAACACCCAGAGAATTCCTAAGGTATTCAAAGAAAAGCTTTCAAGAAGCCAAGAGGGAAAACCCTTAATTTTTTAACGTGATGTCTAATTCTCTTCTCTTACAATAGAGTGTCTATTAATAGCTAAAAAGAAACAAGGCTTAATTGCCTTAAAGCCCTTACATTAGGTCCTAGGCTATTACAACTTGAAAAACAGGAAAAAAACATAAAACCTCGTAAAAGCCCATATTATTCCGGAAGTGAACCGCGCGACAAACCGTGGGAGGATGAGCCGCGGGTTCTTCCGCGGTTGTGTTGAAGAGAGTTTCTGGACACGAACCGCGGGAGAAACTGCGCGATGGAGTATCCGCGGTTTATGACGCGGTTTCTCTCGTGACTTGATCAACACTTCTGGACACGAACCGCGAGAGAAACCGCACGATGGAGTATCCGCGGTTCATGACGCGGTTGCCCGCATGGCTTGATCAAAGTTTCTGGACGTGAACCGCATGACAAACCGTGTGAGGCATCATCCGCGGTTTGTGCCGCGGTTTCTCTCATTCCTTCAACACTTGTATTTTGACAACCTTACAACCTTGTTCCTCTTGAATGAGCGTGCAATCGATTGTCATGAGTGATCACTATGTCCTCATCGCTCGGATTCGCATCAAAGTGACTAGGCGTGTGCTTGTTACTTTCTCAATAGGCAAGCACAAAGATGAAGTTTGGTGTGATGTTGCCCCAATGCAAGCATGCCATATTCTCTTAGGGCATCCTTGGCAATATGATAGAAGAGTTTCATATGATGGATACAAGAACAACTACTCTTTTAAGTGGAATGAGCGAAACATTGTTCTTAATCCAATCTTGCCATCCGAAGCTCATTCCGATCAAGTAAAGATTGCAAGGGATTTTCAATTGCAAGCTAAGGAGAAGAATGAGGAAAAGAGTGAGAGGGAAGTCATGCAATATAAAAAGAGTGAGGAGAGTGTTTCTTCTACAAGAGCAAAGAAAAGAGAAAGCAAGAGTGTTTTGCTAGCTAGATCAATAACTCTTGTATCCTTGTACTCTAAAGAAGAATTGTATTTTGCTAACTCACTTTATAACTCTTTTCCTAGTCTTTTTGTGGTGATTTTGCAGGTTGATACTCATGGAGAGATGCCACATTATTGCTGTTTTGTAGTGAGTTGTCATTCAAGAAACTTGGAAGTTGACAAAATCGTGGTGAAGGAGTTGAAGCCAAGTTCAAACACCACATTGAGCTTGACAACTATGATGGATTCAACTGATTTGTGGCCTAAGTTTTCATGTTTTAGTTGTTTTTATTTGCAACTTAGTTCATTCTTGCATATTTGTTTTGTTAGTTTAGACGATTTGCATTTAGCATGTTTAAATTTATCTAATGCAATTAGTCCAAACAATTTTCTGGTGTTTAATCATTCTTTTTTGGACATTTTTCAGTTTATTTAATGTGATATATCATGCAATATTTGTGTGTTTTTGTTACATCGTTTGAATTATTCTAGTGAGTTGATTGATGATGTTTTTCACATTCTAGGGCTTATTAGGCATAATTCACATGATGCTCATTTTCTTAGTTCACGTGATGTTTACTTAGATTCTTTTCATAAGTCTTTATTCAACCATAAATTTTATCTTTTTAGTAATTATTATTCTGAGTCCAATTGTGGTTGCATAGACTTTGGAAATCGTGTTATTCTTTTCCATGTTTTTAGGGATAGTCTGCATCTAGATATGTTTATTCTTCTTAAGTTAGAATTTGTTCTTGCATCTTATGTTTCAACTTGCATTGAGTTTGGCATTCTAATTCATATGTCATGTATATCTATCATTGGTATTTATTTTTCTATCAATCTTTTAGTTACTTATGTTAGCTTATATGATCTCGCAGATTCGAGGACCAATCTTTTCGAGGAAGGAGGGATTGATGTGATCCTACGAGTGCTTACAATCTTGATGCTTAGATATTCTCATGGAGCAACTCATTTGGACCAAGATGAGATCAATCATGGCTGATCATGAGGGGAACATTCAAGCTTTGTGACTACCATGGTGTAATTCGTGACTTAGGCTTCTCAATGCACTTGGTGATTAAGCTATTCAAGTGTGTTCATTGGGCCAAGAGTTTATGGATTGGTTATGGATTAAATTACATTCAAAGAAGGTCCAATTGAAGCTTCTAAGTGGTCCATAACATGTTTCTAAGGTGCTGGTTTGGTTGGACTTGTTGGAAGGCCTTTTAAAGATGCAAGATGGAGGCCCAATGGTGCTTAAAAGGAGGCGTCCAGCCCATGAACAATTTTTGGACGAATTTTTAAGTTTAATTCTTTTATGCTAAGTTTTCTATTTTTTTTACAAGCTGTAACCTCTTAGAAAGTTACCATATTGTGTTAGGTTACAACTAGTACTCTTTGTTAAGTTTCTAGAACTTTCTACAAGTTGTTATGCAAGCCTATTTATAGGCCAAAACACTGTTACGAATTTTATAAGTTCGATGATTAATAAATTTGTGAGTTCTCAAATTGAGTGCTTTCTTTCGTTCTTTGCTAATTAAGAACAACCCCCGAACTTGTAGAGTGATTCCAACTTTAAAACCCTAGCTTAGAGTTACCTTATTGGTTTGATCAAGCATTCTAGGTGCTGATTCCTTGAGTTCTTGTTCATTCCATAAGGCGGTTCATAGCTTCCTTGAATTTTTGAGTTGTTCATCTTGCGTATTCAAGGCTTTGGTGCTGATTCTAGAGTCTAGCTCATCCAAGGGGAAATGTTCGAAATTCATACTTGGTCTTTCAAGCAATTCCATGTACGTCCGCGCATATCATGTGGAATTTTCAAGGATGCATCATGAGAGTTTTCAAATGGTACCCCTCGTTTTCGGTTGATACAAAATCTTCCATTATCGCTATGTGGATTAGACTTCCTAATCTTCCCATCCATTTGTTTAGGAAAGGCCCTTTGTTTTTTATTGCAAGACTAATAGGAAACCCCATTCGGATGGATTCCTCTACAGTTAACCTTGCCAGGCCCAGTGTGGCACGAATTTGCGTTGAAGTAGACTTAAAGAAGACTCATCCAGAGAAGCTCTGGATCAATAATGGTGCTCATAGGTTCTGGCAGAGAATTGAGTTTGAAAACATACCTAGCTATTGTGAACATTGCGGCAAACTTGGATATTCATAGGCGTGTAATTAAGTCTAAAAATATAGCAAATAATCCAACTATATCACACACAAATAATCAAGTTATAAAACCTAATTACCCTATATACTGCAAGTGCACAGATTGTATTGAGTATAGGGCAACAGGGTCAGTCCCACAGGGAAAAGGTCACTGACATACTAAGGCTTTATCGCTCACTTTTTATCTAAACAACCAATTAACAATGTGGAAAACAAAGTATAAAATAAACAACTAAGCTAATCAACTCTATAGAATAACAATATCTAGAGGAAACTCGTAATCTTAAGACTCTAGGAAATAGATTCCACTAATGACCAAGTATAAGATTGAATGGATTAATTCATGCTATTGGTTCTCGTCTTGTTTAGGGTCCAATCCCAATTATACTTAACCTTCACTCTCGTGACAAGTTAACGATTACCTCCCTACTAGTTCTTTCCTACTCTCGTGGCAAAGATACTAGTATTGGTTCATTAACCACATAAATTGCCTAATTGACCCACCTAGGAGCACCACTACTCTCGTGTGACATGCAACCTAGACTTCAACTATTACTTTCCCGTTATTATTACCAACTCTCGTTGCATAATAACAACTATCAATTCATAATTGGTGATCAAGCAACTACAAATCCATGCAAACCAAAATAGAGAACAAACAAGCACAAGATAACATGAATAATCACAAACAAGTCATATGCATGAATTCATTAGTTTTCTCTAACCCTAGATTAACAATTTAACACATACCCATGGTGGATTTCACATAAAAGATCAAAACTTTACTACACAAATCCATATAAATCAAGAAAGAGACAAAAATAGAATAAAGAAAACTTATTGATTGATGAACAAGTTCAAATCTTCTATTCTTCCTCCAATCTTGATGTTTACAAGAGACTCCTCCAAATAGCACTATTCTATAGAGAGATTTACTAATCTAAAGGGGTGGCTCTCTCAAAGAGAGAAAACCTCTCCAAGCACTACAAGAAAAAAGATCATTAGTGACGACATTTTTCAGTGACAACAAAATCTTATCACTAAAGATAGCTTTCAATGACAACAATGTTTTTATCACAATTGTGATGAATCTTTAGTGACAACAGCGAAATGTCCGTCATTGATTGTTTGGCGCCTTTTGGCGCCAATTTGCATTATTGACAATAACTAAATATTGTCACTATAGATGCATTTTGTAGTGACAACATCTCCAAATTGTTAATGAAATATGACCAAAATGTTAGTGACAATAAATATCATCACTATATACAACATTTTCTGACAAACAATCACAAGTTGTCACTGAAACTCAACTCTTTTCTGACAACATTAACATATTGTCACTAAAATGTATGCATTGCATTAGTGATGACAATTGTTGTCATTGAATATTGAACCTTCTCTGACAACAACTACTAGTTGTCACTGAAGTTAAACTCTATTTAGACAACATTTCAAGTTGTTGGTGAAACATATTCAAATGTATTAATGACAACATGTGTCGTCACTAAATCTCCAACTTTTTATGACAACCAAACCAAGTTGTCACTGAAACTATGAGGTAGGATCATTTGAATATCCACTCCGTTAGTGACAACCAATGTTGTCACTAAAACTAGAACCTTTTTTTACAACAATTTCATGTTGTCAGGAATGTCAGATGATCCGATGTATTAGTGACACTGATAGTTGTCATTTGAATCACTTACAATAACACCAAGTTGTCATTGAAACTATACACTTAACTTATATTTTTCAAACCATTAGTGACAACCGAAGTTGTCACTGAAACAAGAACCGTTTGTGACAACATTTTAATGTTGTCATTGAATGTGAGATAATTCGAAATATTAGTGACAACTTATTGTCATCACTAAAATTCTTATATTTTTTGACAATAACACCAAGTTGTCACTGAAGCTATACACTTTACTTACATATCTAAGAGATTAGTGACAACAAAAGTTTGTCACTGAAGCTATACACCTTACTTACATATTCAAGAGATTAGTGACAACAAAAGTTGTCACTGAAACAAGAGCGTTTTTTGACAACATTTTAATGTTGTCACTAAAAATAAGAACATTTTCTGACAACAATTCCATATTGTCACTAACATCCAAGATAGTAGTGACAACTTATTCTTGTCACTAAATCACTAGCTTTTTTTGACAACTATATCAAGTTGTCATTGAAACTATGCATTTTACTTACATATCTAAGCCAATAGTGACAACCAAATTTGTCACTGAAACAAGAGTCTTTATTGACAACATTTCCATGTTGTCACTAACGCTAACATCCAATTGCATTAGTGACAACTTATTCTTGTCATTAAATCACTAACTTTTTTTTGACAACTATATCAAGTTTGTCACTGAAGTTGTGTTATAAATTTTTTTTAGATTCACATAAAGAAATTTTTGCATTAATCAAAATATAGTAAAGTAAGTTTTGCTCACTCTAAAACAATTCTTCTCACCAATTTTTCACCAAAAATTTCCCACACCCACTATTTTTTTCACCAAAACAAGTTACACAGGAAAATTCTTGAAAATATTTTCACCAAAAATTTTCCCACCCACCATTTTTTCACCAAAATCAAAATTCCCTCCTTTCTTGGCACAATCCCTCTTTCATTTCTTCCCCAAAGCAAATCAAAATCAACCCAAGTCTTTCTTACCTTCCCACACCGTTGCATTTCTCTTTTCCTCTCTCTTCATTCTCCCTTCAAAATCAAACAAAGTGCTCATCCCACTGGCGACCAAGGCTGCTCATTCCACCGTCGACCTAGGCTGCTTCACCAGCAACCAAGGTTGCTACTTCGCCGGCGAACAAGGCTGCTTCGCCGGCGACTCTTCAAGCTCACCCTAGGGGCCGATTGAACCACCAACTCCAACCTAATTCCACCACCAACTCCAACCCTAACTTTTCCCAATCGAAGAACACCACACGGGATTGGAATCTACCTCTGGTACGTTCCATTTCTAGCCCTATGTCTTAAGTAATTTCATTTGCATTTGCAATTACAGAAAAAGCCACTGTTATAGTACTAATTAATGATTTGGTTGAGGTAAATATACGACATGCGACTAACTATTTTGAAATTAAACATTGTAAGGTCCTTCACTAATTCTCCAAAGGGATTGGAAGTCTTCAAAAATGTGATTTCGTATCTCCTGAAATCTAGGTTTTTAGCTAGGTTCTTTTCTTTATTTTGTTTTTTAATTAGAATGCTTAGGTATCTGTACTTGTATAAACCCTTAACTGGAATCTCCAAAATCAGCCTTAACTTGAATCTCCAAATTATTCTGCGAAGATGGGTTATTTGTTTGCTTATGAAATTGATGTGATCTGGAGGACATCTTGGACAAATAACCCATCTTCAAGGAATTCCATAGAGCTTGTAATTTTTCTATGTGATTTAAAGCTGTTTTGGTGCTCAAGAAGAGGAAATACATACGAAGAGCCTATCTTGTGTATATTGCCCTCCTCCCATCCAAAATTCTTGCTGTAGCTCTAAATGCATTACACTTTTTTTTTTCAATTTTGCAATTCCTTTTATCTACTTCCTTTCCTTTCTTACTTCTTCAGTCTTGTAAATTTTATTATTTGTGGACTTTTTTTTATGGATTATAATATTTTATGTGTTTTTTATAACGTCCTTTTTTATTTCTTCTGTGAAACTTTGTTACTGTTTCTTTTTTCTTTTTAATCTGTCAATGCTTTGGCCTTTTTTCTCATTTTATATTGGTCATCCATTTATACTATGACATTTTATTTTGACTTTGTTTGTTGTTGTCTTGCTTTCTTGATCATTTATGTTATTTTCTTAGACTTTTTCTGTCCTGCTTGTTTCTTCCTTCTATCCATTCATTCTTTCTTAGACTGACAATGCTTACAGCTTTCTTCCTTGGACTTTCCTGGTTTTTTAGGATGGACACATCCCAAATAGATTGAAAGGTAGCATATCATCATCTCTCCATAAGTGATGTTGTTAAGCTAGGCTTTGTTTTGTTGAAGGAGAACTTCAGGGAGGATGAGAAAAATGAGGTTTAGGGCGGGGAATTAAAGAGAAGTTTCTGGCAATTGAGCAGCTGAGTTTGGTGGAGAACTTTTCTCCGGATTGGGCGAAGGTGTTTTCGATCGCCTCCAAGTGGCTTTCAAAGGGGTTAATGAATTGGAGGGATTGGGATTCTATTCTTGGCTTTTCAGGGGAACAGAAAGCCAAAAAAAAAAAAAAAGTCTTCTCATTTTCTCTATCCTCAAGACTCCAGTGGAGCAATCCTAGTATATTACACTTTGGCATGTTCTTCTCGCATAAAAGAGTCTTTGACAAACTACTATTCTACTATATACTTACAAAATACGTGGAGAAATTCACATAAATATGTATATTCCTTGTTTAGTACTAGTATATACTTGAAAATTGAAGTAAAAATAAATTGTGGGTTGTGTCTAGGATTTTGTAATTTTTTGGGGAGAAAAATTAAGGAAAATGGGCAGTGTTTCTGAGAATGATGAAAGTAGAATGGAAGGGTGGCTATATTTGATAAGGTCTTATAGATTGGGGCTGTAGCATTCTAGAAAAAGATACTTTGTTCTTCAAGATCACCTTCTCAAGAGCTTCAAATCAATCCCATCTTCCCATAACCAGGTCTCTTAATTTTTTTTGTTGTTCTTTTTAGACAATTTTTATTAGTAGTTTGAATTTTGTGTGTTTATCTATTTCTGTAGAATTTGTGTTGTGGGCTTTTTCTTTTTGTTGATTGTAGTATATAGTTTGTGCTGGGGAAAACTTCTAGCTTCATGATTGCTATTGTAACTCCAATATGACAACTAAAGCTTAAATTTATACCAAAAAGGACTTTTCTTCTTGTGAGACAAAATTCCCTACAGTTTTACCTTCATCCAACTAATTTTCATTCCTGCAATAGACCATTTGTTGTGTGGTTAATGAGATGGTTCTAGAAAGATTCTTTGTATTCTGGCATTGCCATTGAGATAAATTTTATATCTCATAGGCCTCATCCAAATGAATTTTCAGGAAGTGATTTGGATGGAGACATCTACTTTGTCTGTTGGGACCTTGACTTGATTCCACCTGTTCAAGCCTCAGCTCTGGATTATACCCCAGCTCAAACCGTGCAATTGGATCATGCAGTAAGAATTTAGGTAATAATTCTTTAACACATAAATGTTCTAGCAGCATTTAAACTCTTGTCCATTTCCTTTGTGGGGGAGGAAGATGGTGATATGGACTATGGAAAAGCAGGAACCTACAACCTACAATCTAATAGGTCGGAAGGCAACATGTCTTCTCTTGTCTCTTATCTTCTTTGTCTCCCTCATAATGAATAGCCACTGCATTAATGTCTTCTTGTCACTCTAGCAGATTCTTAATGATTTTTGTTGTGCTTGTTTTTAAGATGGGTTTGACATCTTAGTGTTACCCATAATTGCTTTTTTCATAGTTCACATGGTTGCACATTGTGTCAGTTATGTATCCATGACTTCTTGTATATTTGTGTCAATTTAGTATTATCTGTTTGTTTTCTGGAGTTTTATTAGCCTTATTGTATTATGATCCTAATTAGTTGATACGAGACGGCGATCTAGCTAATACCCAAGTTTGGATAATGAAAGACTCGACCCCTCTAACCCTCGGATGGCGAACCTTGATACGATCTCGACCCACGATCCAACGAGTTAGCGAACCAAGTTTGAAGGTAGATGGCGCCACAAGCCAAGGTGATTACTTGGATTGATAAGCCTAGAACACCCAGAGAATTCCTAAGGTATTCAAAGAAAAGCTTTCAAGAAGCCAAGAGGGAAAACCCTTAATTTTTTTAACGTGATGTCTAATTCCCCTCTCTTACAATAGAGTGTCTATTAATAGCTAAAAGAAACAAGGCTTAATTGCCTTAAAGCCCTTACATTAGGTCCTAGGCTATTACAACTTGAAAAACAGGAAAAAAACATAAAACCTCGTAAAAGCCCGTATTATTCCGGAAGTGAACCGCGCGACAAACCGTGGGAGGATGATCCGCGGGTTCTTCCGCGGTTGTGTTGAAGAGAGTTTCTAGACACGAACCGCGGGAGAAACCGCGCGATGGAGTATCCGCGGTTTATGACGCGGTTTCTCTCGTGACTTGATCAACACTTCTGGACACGAACCGCGAGAGAAACCGCGCGATGGAGTATCCGCGGTTTATGACGCGGTTTCTCTCGTGAATTGATCAACGCTTCTGGACGTGAACCGCGTGTGGACCCGCGGGAAGGTCATCCGCGGTTGGATCCGCGGTTTCTCTCCTGTCACCTACACTTGTATTTTGGTCGCCTCGTTCCACTTGAATGAATTGTGCATCCCTTTGTTCCTTCCTTGGACACTTCTTCAATGGTCTTTGAGGCACCCACTTGTTCTTGGATTGCACGAATGAATACTTGTAGCGCGTTCTGGAATTCCTTAGCCCGTGCTCTTGTTCACTGGTCCACTAGGCACCCTAACTCCGCCACTTTGATTGTCATGAGTGATCACCATGTCCTCATCATTCCCCTCTTCTTGAGAAGGATTTGTCCTCAAATCAAGCTCGTCACCTACAGGGAAAGGACTTAGATCAGACACATTAAATGTGGCACTAACTCCATACTCACCGGGAAGTTCAAGTTTGTATGCATTGTCGTTGATACGCTCCACAACTTGAAACTGGTCCATCTCCACGTGGAAGCAACTTGTTGCGCTGTTGAAGAGGAAACCTCTCTTTTCCTCATGTGCAACCACACCCAATCGCCCGGTGCAAAAACTACTTTGTGCCGACCCTTGTTGGCTTGCTTCATGTATTGCTCTGTGCGCTTCTCAATGTTCATACGTACCTTTCTCATGCAATTGTCTCACAAACTCAGCCTTTTTCTCACCATCTAAATTCACATGCTCAGAAACAGGTAAAGGAGACAAATCCAAAGGGGTTAGTGGGTTAAACCCATACACAATTTCAAATGGTGAACATTGAGTGGTAGAGTGTAATGGTTCTATTATATGCAAACTCTACATGAGGTAGACATTCTTCCCAAGATTTAATATTCTTTTTAATGATCGCACGCAATAATGTAGCTAAAGTTCTATTAACGACTTCTGTTTGACCATCAGGTTTGAGGGTGACTAGAAGTAGAAAACAACAACTTAGTGCCCTAACTTAGCCCATAAAGTCTTCCAAAAGTAGCTAAGGAATTTCACATCCCTATCGGATACAATAGTCCTAGGCATGCCATGCAACCTAACAACTTCCTTAAAGAACAAATTAGCTACAATAGAAGCATCATCGGTTTTGTGACAAGCAATGAAATGTGCCATCTTAGAAAACCTATCAACAACAACAAAGATGGAATCATTACCCCTTTTTGTCCTAGGTAATCCAAGTATAAAATCCATAGAAAGATCTACCCATGGTTCCTTAGGAATAGGCAATGGAGTATACAAACCGTGGGGTTGGACCTTGGACTTAGCTTGTCGGCACGTCACACATCTTTCCACCAATTTCTCAACGTCCCTCCTCATTCGTGCCCAATAGGAAGTGCTCTTGTAAGATCCCAAGAGTCTTTGCAACACCGAAATGTCCCATCAATCCTCCTCCATGCGATTCCCTAACAAGCAATTCTCTCAAGGAACAATTAGGAATACACAATTTGTCTAAGTACCATAGATAACCATTAGAGATGCAGTATCTTCCGTTAGCCATCTTCTTGCATTTTTCATAAATGGCACCAAATTCATGGTCATTAATATACAAATCTTTAATCATTTCAAAACCAAGTAGCTTAGCATCAAGTGTAGTGATCAAAGTGTACCTTCGAGATAGTGCGTCAGCTACCACATTACTCTTACCGGATTTGTATTTAATAACATAAGGAAAGGATTCCACAAAAGCCACCCATCGGGCATGTCGTTTACTCAACTTGTTTTGTCCCTTGAGGTGCTTCAAAGATTCATGGTCGGTGTGGATAACGAACTCCTTGGGCCTCAAATAGTGTTGCCACGTCTCCATAGCACGAACAAGCGCATACAATTCTTTGTCATAGGTGGGGTAGTTCAATGTGGCACCATTGAGTTTTCTCACTAAAGTATGCAATTGGCTTTGCCCTCTTGCATCAACACGGCACCAATCCCTATACCTGAAGCATCACACTCAATTTCAAAAGTCTTCTCAAAGTTAGGTAAGGATAATAACGGTGCATGTGTGAGCTTGTCTTTGAGTAAACTTAAAGGCTTTTTTCTTGAGCTTCTCCCCAATGGAATTTCTCATTCTTCTTGATAACAGTGGTCAACGGGGCAGGCTATCGTGCTAAAATCTTTAACAAATCGCCGGTAGAAGCTGGCAAGACCATGAAAGCTCCTCACTTCTCCAATGGATTTCGGAGTTGGCCATTCTTGAATTGCCTTCACTTTGCTTTCATCCACATGTATACCCTGTGAACTCACAACAAATCCTAGAAACACAAGTTGGTTAGTGCAAAAAGTGCACTTCTTGAGATTAGCATAAAGCTTCTCTCTTCGAAGTACTTCAAGAACCTCTCTCAAATGATCCACATGGTCTAAGAGATTCCTACTATAAATCAAGATGTCATCAAAGTACACAACCACAAATCTTCCTAAAAATGGGCGTAATATATGGTTCATCAACCTCATGAAAGTACTAGGGGCATTAGTTAACCCAAATGGCATGACCAACCATTCATACAACCCGTGTTTAGTTTTGAATGCAATTTTCCATTCATCCCCCCTTTAATCCTAATTTGGTGATACCCACTCTTAAGATCAATTTTTGAAAAGATTTCGGCACCACACAACTCATCAAGCATGTCATCTAATCGAGGAATGGGATGGCGATACTTTACCGTAATGGAGTTAACGGCTCTACAATCGGTGCACATCCTCCACGTTCCATCTTTCTTGGGCACAAGGATGACCGGAACGGCGCATGGACTCAAGCTCTCCCGAGCCCAACCTTTTTCTAGTAGCTCTTCCACTTGTCTTTGAAGCTCCTTGGTTTCTTTCGGGTTGCTTCGATAAGCGGGTCCTATTGGGCAAGGATGCTCCGGGGACAAAATCTATTTGATGTTCAATCCCTCGAATAGGTGGTAGTCCACATGGCACTTCCTTGGGAAAGACATCTTCGTAGTCCTGCAAGAGAGAAACAATAATACTAGGCAAAGACGGGTCAAGATCATCAGTAGCAATTAATGCCTCTTTACACAAGAGCATGAATAGAGGCTGGATGAGAGAGACAAGCTTTCCTCATTTCATTGGCTTTTAGGAAAAGGTTTTGTTTTCTCTCTGGTTTTTCCTCTATGGCCGATTCAATATTTGCCTTTTTTTCTCACTTTTCTCGGCCTTTGGATTTTTTCACAGCTTGCTCTTTCTTTTTCTTGTCATTTTCTCGCTCACTTTCCTTTTGCAATGCCACTTGATCCTCATACACTTGCTTAGGAGTAAGTGGAGCAAGTGTAATCTTCCTATTGTTATGAAGGAAGGAGTATTTGTTGGAGTATCCATCATAATTAACCTTCTTATCAAATTGCCATGGTCTCCCAAGTAACAGATGGGTAGCTTGCATAGGTACAACATCGCAAAGTACCTCATCTTCATACCTCCCAACCCTGAATCGTACAAGGACTTGCCTAGAGATCCTCACTTCACCACTATTGTTGAGCCATTGAAGCTTGTAAGGCCTAGGATGCTCCTTGGTAGGCAAAGCTAACTTCTCTACCATCAAAGCACTAGCAACATTAGCACAACTACCCGTATCAACAATGAGACTACACACCTTGTCTCGGATGTGGACAACGGGTGTAAAAGATATTCTCACGTTGAAGCTCATCCTCCTTAATTGGGTGGTCAAGGCTCTTCTGGCTACCAATCCCACGTGATCATTAGTGGGGACTTCTTCTCCGGATTCTTCACCACTTTCCTCCATCAAAGGTGGCATCCCTTCATACTCCTTTTCATCATCAGTGATGACCTCACCACTAGTCAATGTGATCATAGTCCGCTTGTTTGGGCATTGGGAAGCAATGTGCCCAACTCCAAGGCATTTGAAACACTTGATGTCCCGATTGCGGTTTTATTTGGGTCATGAGAGGCTTGCCCTTTACCCTCTACCCTTGCTTGGTTGTTCACGGGCTTTGGAGAGGGAGTAGAAGAAGTGGCCCGTTCCTCTCTCTTTGGTGAGTTAGGCCTAACATAGGTAGATGGAAATTGGAATTAGATCTTCTTGGCCCCTCTTCTTGATTCTTTTCTCAATCTTTCCGGCTTTGTCTACCATCTCTTCCATATCCATGTAGTGTTGTAGCTCCAATAATTCGGCTATTCGGCCCTCAATCCATTCAAGAACCTAGTCCATAGTAGCCTCAAGATCCTCTGCTATATCGGCACGGAGCATTAACATCTCCATTTCCTTGTAATAATCTTAACGCTCGATTACCTTGAGTTAAGGTTTGTAACCTTGACACAAGTCCGGTGGTAGTAGGTAGGAACAAAACGTTTCCTCATAGCCGTTTTTTTAATCTTCCCAAGTGCGGATGGTGGCTCTCTGTGCCTCCTCCTACCCGTAGCCAATTGATCCCACCACACAATTGCATAATCAGTAAAATCAACTGACGGCCAGTTTTACCTTTTGCTCTTCGAAATAGGAATTGCAATCAAAGATCATCTCTATTT
>CM045568.1:10981858-11019064 GCA_024721245.1 Mitragyna speciosa
CATTCCTCTTGTTTTGTTATTTAATTATGTCATTTGAGATGAAAGATTTCATCTTTATTGCTATAATTATGAATACCTAATTTGCCTTGTTTAGGGTCTAGATGATTTTTTATGAATAATGATTGTTTGATTGATTGAACTTTGTGCCTATGTTGCTTTGTTTATTCATTGTCTTGCATTAATAGGGTTGTAATTGGGTGGCCAACAGTTATAACCATCTAAAGTACTCCTATGCAACGAGAGTTGATAGTGGTAGTGGAAAGGAGGCAAGTGAAGTTTAGGCAATATTTCACACCAGAGTAGTGGTATTCCTAGATGAGTGAAGAGCAATCCATAAGATAAAATGAACCAATATTAATCACTTTACCACAAGAGTAGGAAAGGGTTAATAAGTTGGTAATTATTAGTTTGTCATGAGAGTGAAAATTAGATAAAATTGGGATTGGACTCTAAACAAGGTAACTAAGAAGGCATAAAGGAGGTTAATTTGTAGCAATTTCGGTCGTAAAATGTTTCTAGACCCTAGGCATTCATTTCCCGTATTCTTCTTAGACATTGCTATTTCATTTTAGGTAATCCTTAGTTAGTTTTCTTTCTTAGCTAAATTCACTCTATTGTGCTGCCTAGATAATAGGGGAGTTCGGAAAAATCTAGTATTTCTTAACCGTTCCCTATGGGATTGATCCTATTCCCTACACTACTGTGCGATATGTATTCTTGCAGATACAGGGAATTAGGTGATTTAATTTGATAGGTAGTGGCCCTTTAGGCTATTCTTTTGTTAACCTAATTTTAAGCTTGTTAGTGTGCATGGCTTGGATGAGTCAACATGGCTACTTGTGTAGGGACTTTCATGACTTATGGTTTTTTTTACAAGCTTGAAGTTCACATTGATCATGCTTGTACCTTGGGCCAAGAGATAAAGTATTGGTTGTGGATCAAGTCAACATACAAAGATGGCCCAATTGGAGATATTAAGCTATCCAAAACAATCTTACAATGGGTTGGTTATTTAGACTTGCTTGGAGGGCCCTTGAAGTTGTTAAATGAAGGCCCAATAACTGATTTTGGACGAATTTTTATGTTTTTTTTTATTAGTTTCCTAGGTCTTTACAAGTTGTAACTTTTAGTTAGTTGTCCAATTGTGATAGGTTACAACTAGTTTTAGTAGTTTACTTCTTTTTAAGCTTCTAGACTTTCTTTGTAAGCCTATAAATAGGCATGTTACTGTTCATCCGAATTATTATGATGATTATTGATAATTTTCTACACTTTTAGTGTTTTTCTTGTGATGAGATCTTCTTAGTTCTTTGGTGATTAAGAACTACCCTTGTTCTTAACGAAGAGATTTTGTTAAGTTCAAGTTCTCGCTTAGGGTTCATTCAATCGGTTTGTTGTTAGTCTTTTAGGTTTGTCTACTTAGGAATCTACGTCACAAGTTGGTTAAGGGTCTAGAGCGAATTCTAAAAGGAAAACATTCAACGAAGTTGGATAGAATCAAAGCAACCAATTCGTGATTCTTGGAGTCTTTGAACGGGGTTTCAAAGGAGTCAAGCATTCGAGTTGTTCAACCTAGAATCTTCAAGACTTTCTTGGCATTCACTACTTCTGCACGTATCAATTTTAGACTCATGAAATTTGCCTAAAGGGAGTGGGATCTCCTAAACAACCACCACAATTTAATAGAGAAAGCTGAGAAAACATTAGCAAGTGAATGAATACCAACTCCACCTTCAACTGTTGGAAAACGAAGCTCAGACCACCTAATCCAATTGAATTTTACCCTCTTTTCAAATTCACTCCATAAAAGATCTGCCATGACCTTCTCAATTGTCTTAAACACATACTTATTAGGAGTTGTAGTAGCCAATATATGTATAGGAATAGAAGAAAGTATGTGTTTAAATAAACTTACTACTGCTTTATAGAAACTTGTTATGCCAAGAAGAGATCCTAGTCACAATTGCTTGACACAAATCCACATGGTAGGAGGATTTTTGAATTCCTGAATACAATAGACATCCAAGATACTTCATAGGAAAAGCCCTACCAGAAAATCCAATCTCCCGTGCAATAGTCAATCTCCTCTCCAAAGGCAAATGATCATGTGTTAAATAACAACATTTTTTGAGCATTTAACTGCTGACCAGTATCCTTCTGATACTCCTCTAACACCTGCATAACAAACTTTAGAGAAGCAATAGAACATTCCAAAATATTAAGACATCATCAGCATAAGCCAAATGGGACATATGGGGTCCAGGCCTAGGAACTTTGAATGCCATATTCGGACGGGCAGCAATAATAGCATTAAGATTTCATGATAATACCTCTGCTCCAATCACAAACAACACCAAGTAAATGGGACCCCCTTGCTGCAGACGCCTAGTAGAGTTAAAGAAGCCATGATTCTCACCATTAATAATCACTAAAAATCATGAGTTGGAAACCAATCTTCAAATCATGTCAATGAACTGTTCTGAAAACCCAATCCCCAAACCACGATGGTATGTTTTTGCCATGTCAAGTTTTAGAGTCACATTGCCACCTCTACTCTTTCTACGAATATCATGAATCATCTCCTAAGCTATCATAAAGTTTTTTGAAATCAATCTCCCTCGAACAAAACCAAATGGATATGGAGATATAATCTTAGGCAAGATCCCAACTAACCTCTCAGAAAGTAATCGAGAAATCCTGAGGGTAAGGAATCTTTGGGATCAGCTCTATAGATGTAGAAGTCATTCCTTTTGGCAATTTAGCTCGCCCAAAAAACTAAGAAATGCCTTTTGAACATCCATGCCCACCACCTCCCAAGCAGAAGGAAAAAACTTCCCCGAGTACCCGTTTGAACCAGTAGTGCTATCCCCATTTATGGCAAATACAATTCTACAAACTTCTTCCAAAGAAAGAAAGCTATCTAACAAGCTATTATCATCATTAGAGAGTAAATTAGGAATAACTAGAAGCATCTCATTTGATGAAGAAACCCCTTCGTTAGAGAAAAGAGACTGAAAAAAATCCACTGCTTCCTTGCCAATTTCCATCTCTGAGTCCAGCCATGCACCATTCTTATTTTTAATAAGATGAATGACTACCTGGGACCGATGTTGTTTAATAACATTGTGAAAAATCTTATATTCTTATCCCTCTCTTGTAACCACTTAACCCTTGCCTTTTGCTTCCAAAACAATTCCTCCATATAAAGGTGATGTTATAGAACTGATTTTGCATGATCTAATTCTAAATTAGCCTCCACAGAATCATCATGATCCATATGTTGTTCAGCTTTAGCAAGTGACTTCTCTGCCATTGCCACATTATGGAAAATATTGCCAAAAGATGATTTATTCCACAACTTCAGCGGATCCTTAATACGACGCAATTTAGCACACAGCACATGGAGAGGATTACCATCTAGAGGGACTTCCCACGAAGATTTCACCACATCCAGAAAACCATCATGAGTAGGCCAAACATTCAGAAATCGACAGGGTTTAGATTTATGATCCAATCGAGTATCTGCCGATATTAACAAAGGTGCGTGGTCAGATGGAGCTCGAGCTAGATGAACATTTGAAATTTTGAGCACGTCGGCACAATCAATGTTCATCATCACTCTATCCAACCATTTTCAGATTCATGATCAACCCTGTCTATTGTTGCACAGGTAAATCTTGAACTTGAAAAGCCTGCATGATACGCACGGAGGAACGTGGAGTTGCTTGAAGATCCAAGTGAAGCTTCGAATTTTCCCTTGGAGGATTTCGACCCTTCAAAGTGCTCAAGTAGGACCAATTTGAGCGAGTTCAATATGCCTACCTAATTGCTCTAAAGGACTTAATCAAACAAGAAAGAAACTCTAAGCTAGGGTTTTGATCTTGGAATCACTCGACAAGATCGGGGATAGTTCTTAATCAGCAAAGAACTAAAGAAACTCTCAATTTGAGAACTCACAATAATAATATTCATAAAAATCTGATCCAAAAATCGTATGAACAGTAGCATAGCCTTTTATAGGCTTACAAAGATGATTCTAGAACTTAGAATTGTAAGTAACTACTAAAACTAGTTGTAACCTATCACAATTAAGCAACTAACTAAAGTTACAACTCGTAAAGACTTAGGAAACTATTAAAAACGAATTTAAGCAGAAAAATAAATAAGAAATTCGTGTAAGAACTCCTCATGGGCTGGACGTCCTCTTTAAGCTCACTTGGGCCTTCATCTTGCAACTTAAAAAGGCCTTTCAACAAGTCCATCCAAACCAGCACCTTGGAAGCATGCTATGGGCCACTTAAACACTTCAATTGGACCTTCTTTGAACGTAGATTTAATCCATAGCCAATGCATAAACTCTTGGCCCAATGAACACACTTGAGTAGCCTGATCAACAAGTCCATTGGTAAGCCCAAAGTCATGATGAACAACAAGACAGCAACAAAGTTTGATTGTTTCCACCATGATTAACCACCATTCAAGCTCATCTTGAGCTAAACGAGTTGCTTCATGAGAATGTCCAAACATCATGGTTGAAGTTGCTCCTTGGATCACATCAATCCCTCCTCCCTCGAAAAGATTCGCCCTCGAATCTGCAAGGTCAAATAAACTAACATTAGTACTTAAAAGATTGATAGTGAAGCAAACATGAGAATTGGATGGCTTAATGCAAGAACAAACACAAGTATCCAAAGAACTTTTGCTCATTAAGGATAAAATAAGATAAAACTCAGATACACACATAGAAAACGTATAGATAGTTTGACTTCTATGTAAAACAAACTTGCTAAGATGAAAACCATCCCTAAACTCATGCAAAAGAATAACATGATTTCCAAAGCCTATGCAACCATAATTGGACTCAAAATAACATGTATTAACTAGATAAAAATCATGACCAAATAAAGACTCATGGACAGAATATTTAATAACACAGAATGGACTATGCAAAATGTATCCTAGAATATAAAAAACATCATCAATCAACTCACTAGAATAATTCAAACGATGTAACAAAAACACATGAATATTGTCACATGCTATAACACTAAAACATTTTGCATAAACAATCAGATAGCAAAAATGACTTTTAGAAGTTAAACTCTTAAGATAAACAAATTGAAAACCATTAGTATAACTCCCTAAAAATCGTTTTGAAGGTCTAAAATAACACAAAACATAATGACAAACACAAGAGTTATCAATATGCCTTGGACAGAAAGTATACACTAACATGCAAATCCTAAAACACACAATATTGCATGATATATCACATAAAACATACTTAATAACATAATGGTCTAACACATAAAGACTCCTAGAACAAGTAACATTAGATGAATCCAAACATGCTAGATGCAAAACACAATTATCTAAATTAACAAAACAAATATGCAAGAATGAACTAAGTTGCAAATTAAAACAATTAAAACAAGAAAACTTAGGCCACAAATCAGTTGAATCCATCGTAGTTGTCAAGCTCAATGTGGCGTTAGAACTTAGAACCAAATCCCTCTCCACGGTTTTGTCAACTTCCAAGTCCTTTGAAAGACGGTTCACAAAACAACACGAATGTGGCGTTTCTTTCTCCACACTTTGATCTCTAAGTGGCTGCAAGAGAGAAACAAAAACACTAGGAAAACAAGTGTTGATAGTGTTAGCAAAATAATTCACCTCTTTGTACATAGGTACAAGAAGTTTAGGCCTTTCAATCAAAGCACTCTTTTCCATATTTTTGCTAGCTTTAACTTCCACTCTCTTATTTTCCTCTTCTTTTTCAGAATTGTTCCTCTCAATTTGTTCTCCCTCAAGACCTATGCTATCCTTACTCTTCTCTTGCACACACTCTTCTTTTGGATTATCCTCACTTTCTCCTTTGAGTGCATTCTTTAGCTTTGCTTCCAAGGGTGATGTTTCAACCTTTGTTGTTTCCAAGGATGCTTTACGATCAACTTCACATGGTGGAGTGGTAGCCTCACACATCTCCTTAGGCCATAAAGTTGATGGTTTATCCTTCTCTTCAAAAGCAACGTGATTCCTCCTTTGGATGTGAGGTGATGACCCTTGATCCTCAATTGATGGAGTAGAATCCTTCTCACCCACTTTTTCTTTTTGTGCAGCTACAAGTGCTTCATATTCTCTCATAACACTAGACTTAAACTCCTCCATATCCCAATTAAAAATATCATTGATGCGCTTCCTGAAATCCTCTTTCTTTGAAGTATGATAATTCTTGGACAGCCTTTTAGAGGATTTTGATGCCACATTGTGATCAAATTGATTTGTTCTTTTGGGAACAAAAGCTAACCATGACATGTTTAAACCTACACAAAAAAAATGTTAGAGCAAAAGAAAACAAAAATAAAGAGAACAACCTTACCACTCCCTTAGTATATACACTCAAGCCCTCGTGTATCACTCCAAGTATTTATGGCTTTTTCCCTCCAATGAGCTCACCCCTAAGCCTTTTTCCACTCTTGAGTAGCTTCTTTATATGTTCCTTGATGAAAGAACCAGCTCAACCTTTCTTGTAAAGCTCCAAGAAGTTAAACCACAAGAGTAAATGTAGAGGTCAAGAAAATAAGCTTAGAGTAATTGCTTGATCAAGAGAATTCAAGAAAAGATGGAATAAACAAGACTTGACTCAAGAAAACACAAATTAGAAACCCTAATGTGTGGTATTCTTGTGTGAAAAATCTTGATTTTTAAGGTTCTCTTGAAAAATATGAATATTCTTATGCAAAAACAAAAACTCAAAGCAATCCTTGTTGGAGTAGGATTGTATACCCTTTCCAAAATGAATTCTTGAACAAATAATAAGAAAAATCAAACACAAATCACTTTTGGAAACAAGGAACACACCTGGACAACAAATTCCAGTCCTTAACCACCTCAAAAATACAGATTTTAGAGAAAAGGAAACAATAAATTCGCCACTTGCTTAAAGGAAAAAAAGGAAACTCTTGTGCTTAAGGATTAGTTTCCAAATCCTCTTGTAACTAACTTTCCTTTTCCCAATTGGTTTCCCAATGCAAACTAACTTCTATTTAAACCAAACTAACTCCTTTTAACACCTTTAAACATCAGAATATTTCTGGAGAAATAACCAGAAAATCGTACAGCAACACAATGCAAAAATTCCAGCAACTAAACTCAAGCAATTCAACCCCAAAACCTAACCAATTGGAGATAGGTTAAAGGTGACTCAAAAGGGCTTCAAGAACTTCAAGAATTGCTCAAGAAACTCAAGAAATCAATCAAGAAACTCAGGAATTCAAGACAAAAAAAATTCCAGCACTCTATACTTCAAGAAACTCAAGAACAACTTGGTGCAAGTTCAAGAAACTAGTCAAGTAAGTTCAAGATCTTCAAGAATTGTACCAAGAACACCAAGAAACTTCAAGAAACTTGAATAAAACTTTGTGCACGGTTTTTAACTTGTGTGCACTCCTTTTTATTCTTTGTTTTCTTTCTTTTCTTTGTGCTTTTTTTGGCTTTTTCTTTTATGCACGAATTTCTGCCTTTTTTTTTTTAGGAACGAATTTTTTTTTTAACTTCAAACTACCACAATAAAAATAACTTCAAACTTTCAAGAAAAATTGATTTGTGAATGGTTAAGTTCAAGAATCTCTTTTCTTGCAAGTTTTAACACAAGAATTTTCAAGAAAACAATAAAAATAGTCAAGATTATCAAGAAACCACACAATACCTAGAATTCTTGATTGAAGACAATCAAGAACGACTCTAAAACCTTAAAGAAAATTCAAGAAAAAATTATGCACGAATTTTTTTTTTTTTTTGACAAGAACGTAGGTAACAAAGAACAAAGAAAGAACACAAGTTGTTTAACTAGGCACGAAGCACTTGAAAAACAACGACACAAGACACGATTCAAAGAAAAAAATAAAGGGATATATCCAAATTTCTCCAAAGGAAAAAAATTGGATTAGAAAAACCTGGAATTTCAAGAACCTTCGCTCTGATACCAATTGATACGCGCGGAGGAACGTGGAGTTGCTTGAAGATCCAAGTGAAGCTTCGAATTTTCCCTTGGAGGATTTCGACCCTTCAAAGTGCTCAAGTAGGACCAATTTGAGCGAGTTCAATATGCCTACCTAATTGCTCTAAAGGACTTAATCAAACAAGAAAGAAACTCTAAGCTAGGGTTTTGATCTTGGAATCACTCGACAAGATCGGGGATAGTTCTTAATCAGCAAAGAACTAAAGAAACTCTCAATTTGAGAACTCACAATAATAATATTCATAAAAATCTGATCCAAAAATCGTATGAACAGTAGCATAGCCTTTTATAGGCTTACAAAGATGATTCTAGAACTTAGAATTGTAAGTAACTACTAAAACTAGTTGTAACCTATCACAATTAAGCAACTAACTAAAGTTACAACTTGTAAAGACTTAGGAAACTATTAAAAACGAATTTAAGCAGAAAAATAAATAAGAAATTCGTGTAAGAACTCCTCATGGGCTGGACGTCCTCTTTAAGCTCACTTGGGCCTTCATCTTGCAACTTAAAAAGGCCTTTCAACAAGTCCATCCAAACCAGCACCTTGGAAGCATGCTATGGGCCACTTAAACACTTCAATTGGACCTTCTTTGAACGTAGATTTAATCCATAGCCAAGTGCATAAACTCTTGGCCCAATGAACACACTTGAGTAGCCTGATCAACAAGTCCATTGGTAAGCCCAAAGTCATGATGAACAACAAGACAGCAACAAAGTTTGATTGTTTCCACCATGATTAACCACCATTCAAGCTCATCTTGAGCTAAACGAGTTGCTTCATGAGAATGTCCAAACATCATGGTTGAAGTTGCTCCTTGGATCATATCACTGCATCAAACAAATTACCAGCAGACAAAAAAGCAAA
Organism: Mitragyna speciosa; assembly: GCA_024721245.1. Taxonomy (NCBI): domain Eukaryota; kingdom Viridiplantae; phylum Streptophyta; class Magnoliopsida; order Gentianales; family Rubiaceae; genus Mitragyna; species Mitragyna speciosa. Next base: position 10,990,747 of record CM045568.1, read on the forward strand.
AAAATTAGCAGCTTCCGCAGGACTGAAAGTGTAAGGTAATAGCATAGGTAACGCAGCGGAAAAATAAAAATTTATTACCTTAACCATGGATCTCTTTGACATATCTATATGATTAACAAGGGGGTTTGCATGAAAATTACCTTAAGCACAGAAGATTTCTATGCTTCTAGGCAAAGATCCTTCGAAGAAGATGTTAGATCTACCACGAAAAGCCCTCCAAGCGTAGAGCCTCTAACGATATCCACACGAACAACTTCTTTGGGAACCTTATAGGCTTGCTTGCTTTGACTTTTGAGTGCTAGCTCCCTTGAATTATTAAGAACACAAGAAGAAGAAAAACCTAACCCTTAGGAGAGAGAGAGAGAGACGCCTAGAGAGAGAAAGAGGCGTGACTTTTTCTCTTCAATTTTTCTCTCACTAGTTTTCTTTTGTGCTACAATAATAATGATTCAAGAGTCAAAGCATGAACCTATTTATAGAGGAAGTAATCTAGTCTTTTAGGAAATAAAGCTAATTAGAAACCAAGAAGGTTTAGGCAACTTACTTTAAGCTAATCCTTCTCCTTTAGGAAATCTATTCCATAAGGAAACCAATTAGTTACTTTATTTCTTTTAGGAAACTAATTTCCTGCAAGACTTAGAATATTTATAAACAAGTCCTTTAAGTTAATTTATCTCATAAATTAACCCCATAAGTATCTCATACTTATCTTAATTACATTTTAACCCAAAGATTTTGTTCTTTATGTGTGTGACCCATTAGGTTCCATTCACGTTGGCAATAAGTATAAATTATAACTCATTAATTGAGCTAGATAAATTAAACACTTTTAATTTATCATTAATTCACTAATTAATCAATTCATACTTATAGATCATGAGTGGCGTCTAGCAATGCATCATGACCACCCAAGTGAATAGGAAAGTCATATGGTAGACCATACCCTTCAATGACAATGTTACCGTGTAATTAATATCCTTTCACCACACTATATCCCAATTAGTCTAAAAGTATAGTGCATACTTTTAAATGACTAATTTATATTTTCTTGTTCCAGAAATATAACTCTCCATGATGTATAACCTTGAAACTACTTCCAAGTTATACTATCACTTCTGCAGAAGATTTATGAGTTAATATTTCCAACAAGTGGCCATTAAGGGATATACTCTCCTATTAAGGAGTGGTGAATCCTATATTGATTACTCACTATCTTTCCATGCTTCAAACTATACCCAATCTCTAACCTATGAGCTACCCTTTTACGGGCACCGAGGAATAGAGTCAAAGTATAGCAATCCACACTCAAGATACTATGGTAATCTCAAGTCAAAGGATCACTTACACCATTGCCATTAAGAGTTCAACCTATTGGCACTATAGTTGAAACTCTTGGCGGATCAATCCAATGAACTTGTTCTCAAACAAGCATCCACATACCAGCTTAAGTGTCACGCACACCATAGTCAATGAGATCAACTACTACTTACCATAAGTAGAGGCAAAGTATGTGCTAGTCTATCCGTATTAATGATGTCCAATCTCATTAATACTACGACTAGGGATATTTAAGAATATGACTTTATGTATTAGAGTCTCATAATTGTAACCCTTACAATCTCTAATACACAGTCAATATTCTAAGGACTTTATCAATCAAACAAGTAACATGGAAATACAAGTATAGACGATAAAGAAAAATACCACATGGATAAATATAATATATAAAACACCTTAAACCATCTTGGTTTTAGGACATACACTAACAGAAAGGCCTTCCCTCTTTTTCTCTGAAGCATCAAGAACAACGTTAAAGTCATCACAAAGAAGCCAAGGACCATTATAGGGCTTATCACGCAAGAGAGAATTCCACAGCACCATCCTATCTGTTGCCAAACATTTCGCATGAGCAACCGAAAGAGTAGACACATTAGGAAGCTGAACATGACCAATGGACAGGGAGATATGTTGATCACCTTGACCCACTACTGAACATACAAAAGGAGAATTGAAAAATATCCACACAGAACCAGCATCATTAGCAACTACAGAATGAAAGTTTAATTCTGTTCTAAAAGAATCCAGAAATCTTACATTTTTTTTCGGCTCACAAAGCATCAAGAATTGAATCCTATGCATGTGAATTAATTTTTTTAACCTTCTAAAATTTTGAGTTTTTGACAAACATCAATATTTCAAAATATGGATCCAATCATTTGATGGACAAAGGTAAAGCCAACAAAGATTTTACTGAAGACCTTGAAGTTATGTCTGAAGGGAATGTTGATTGAATGCCCTTGAAGTGTTTTGGTTTCTGCTACTGCCATTCGTCTGGGAATTGAACCATAGACTTCAAATTTCCTACTGCTGAAGTAAGGACATTTCTCAATTCCTTGGATGTGAACTTTCTGGGAAACAAGTTCCTAGCAGAAGTTGGCAGAGCTACCTCTTGCTCTGTGTTCAACTGTAGCAAATCTTCTTCTGATTGACGTTTTACAGACATAACAAGTCCTTCTTCTACTGATGCCTATTGCTGTTGCACCAGCCCCTCATTTAGATTCGACTCAGTGAAACAAATATCCTGTTCCACTACTGGACAATTCTCCTGTCTCACAGCTTCATGCAAAGGAATCATAGAATCAGATGTCATTTCTTTCGCTCCTTCCTCCCCCGCTGCAACAGAGGTATCCTTTTTTAAAGCCACTATTTTGATCTTTATTCTTAAGCACCCATACTTCTTTTTGAGAGTCCAACATATTAGAAGGATTCTTTTCTTCCACCCCTTTAACCATAATAGGATCAGCATCTGTCTTTCCCTTCGATAGTCTGCAAGAGTCTTTCACATGTCTGATAAGTGTCTAGTTTGCATATTTCTTAGTGTATCTAGATTAGTATTTTATGCTAGTTTTTAGGGTTTAAATAATGAACAATAGTCACTTTCATGTCTATTCCTTCCAATCTTAAGTTTGTAGCCAAAATGTGCAAATGTGTGGTTTAATATGCAATTCTTTGTATTTTGTAGGTTTTAGCTATAACGATCATCACTTTGGATAAAATGAAGAATATTGGGATGATATTAAATGTGATTTGAAGTTGATGAGAAGTGGCAAGAGAAGAGGACCAATGATGTGGCATGATGAAGCAACGATAGAAGAAGAATTGGTGATGAAAGGATTTCACTGCACCGACATGTTTTGGTAGTTTGGTCAGAACTGGAGCTAGAGAGAGTGAATTGAGATGATTCTTAAAGAAATTTAAAGCTAAGAGAATTATATACAATTTTTGTGAAGGCCTCAAAGTCTGATTCTCACGTTTACAATGTCAAATTGCCACATTACTGAAGCATTCTTGTGCAGCGATGCTCTTCCGACCATGTCTCGATGTTTTGGCCAGATCTTTGTGTACACAACTCCAAATGACCTGATTTTTGTACTCCTGGAAAGCTAACTCAAGGGCTATAACTTTCATGTTCAGAGTAAAAGCTAGTTTGGCCAAATTTCTGACCGAACCCGCGGCTGAATCCGCGTAGCGGGTACGCACTGCGGGTTTGGTCAGAAAGTTATTAATTGAAGCCGCGACTATATCCTCGCCGCGGGTTCCAGGCGTGGGTTCGGGACATAGACATACGATTTTGAGGCACTTTGGGGCTATCTTTCAAAGGGGCAATTCATACTCCTTGTTGATGGTTAGACTACATCTCTGGAGGGTTTTGGAGTGCTAAAAACACTAGAGAGAAGCATAGCATAGTATAGAGAGAGATTAGTATAGAGATTAGCAAGGGTCTCTCTTCACTACAAGAAAAATCATCATTAGTGACGACAAAAGTCGTCACTGAAAATTCAAAAGTCGTCACTAATACCTTTTATCGACAAGAAATATGTCGTTGCTGAGTCGTCACTAAAAGCCTGTCACTAAATGTGAACAGTGTCAACATTAAAAGTCGTCACTAAATATATGACTTGTAGTGACAACATTTGTCGTCACTAATGGTTAGTAGAATTGTGGCCACTTTTTTCCTTGTTAGAAAAATTGCAAACAATGTTGTCACTATTAAGTATTTATCAGTGACAACTTTTGTCGTCACTGATGCATTACCTATTTAATGACGAAACTATATCGTCACTAATACTTTATTTTACCCACTATTCAATATTCAATGACAAAGTCTCCTTGTCACTGATACATTCTTTAGTGACGACTTTAGGTCGTCACTAAAATATTCGTTATTCAATGACAATGTCTTGTCATCACTAATGCTTGATTTCACTCACTATTCAATATTCAATGACAAAGTCTTCTTGTCACTGATACATTCTTCAGTGATGACTTTGGTCATCACTAAAACATTTCCTATTCAGTAACAATAATAACTTGTCACTAATGCTTGATTTTACCCACCGTTCAATGTTCAATGACAACACCTTTTTGTTACTGATACATTCTTTAGTGATGACTTTGGTCATCATTGATACATTCTCATTAAATGACAAAACTATATCGTCACTAATGCTTTACTTAATGATATTCAATGACAAAGTTCTGTCATCACTAATATATTTTTTAGTAATAACAAAAAATCGTCACTAAAGTGATGCATTCTGTTACAACATGATGTAATCACTAGTGACATTGTGTTTAGTAACAATATCACATTGTCACTATGAATTGTATTTAGTGACAACATAACATTGTTACTGAGAACATTGTATTCAATGACAATTTTGTTTGCCATTATAGTTATTATTTATGCAACACAACAACTTGACACAAATATATATATATATATATATATTATATATAATCCTACTACAATTATTGCATTGAATCTCAAATCAATCACAATATCATCAATAACTATATTTATAAAATAACCATCCTTTCAATTAACAAAAATTAATATTCAGAATTGTACAAAAATCGTTCAACACACTATTTTTACAATAACTCATTTGATGCAGAAAACGAAAAATAAAAAACAAAGTCTCATCAAAACAACTAGAGTAAGAAAGATAAAAGTTAATTTTAAATGTCTCTTGTAGTCAACAAGTATATTGAACAATCTTCCTTTCGAGTGAAATTTTGTCACCACCACCAACCTTGTCAACTTGCTTTTTATCTTTTGAGTGGACATTGATCTCCATGCTTGGAGCTAAGGAGCATTTGCATCACTTCTTTGCATTAGCTTGAAGTTGACCATTTTTTTCAATGCTTAACATCAAAATTCAAAATGAGACGTCAATGATTCAAAACCATTTATAAAGGACAACAAGATTCAATGTCTAGTCTACTATACTTGTGATTTCATTTACCTATGTACATATTTGTTAATGCTAGAAAATTATATAAGATTATAGCAAATTACTAACACCTGCAATTTCACTGTTTAATTTTTTTGTTCTACCAATGAATTGCAGTACTTATCTTTAACATCTAATAAACTAATGGTCATGATAAAACTTCAACAATGAATATCATTAAATAAAACCTGCACTCAAGATGCAATGTAAAAGTCAAATAATGAAGGAGATATTATTTAGCACCCTAGAAACATGCTTAAATCCTTATCAACATGACATAAAGACCAAAAAATGAGCATCACTAAGGGCATTACGATTACAAGAGACAGCCAAAATTTAAAAGAATGCTTTGTAGTCTAACCATAAAATTTGAGCTAAAAGTCATTTTTGGTTATAGATGCCAATAGAGATAAGGGGAGTATATATTTACCCTACCCTCTAATAATGCAGTACGTAGTGATGGAAATTCATCCATAGTTAAATAGTAAAGGGATGACAATAAGGAATATATTTTATAAGACAACTGTTTGCATCACATTGGAAACAAATCTTATAGCTTCCTATGGCTGCTTTAAACTTTTCTTGGCGATTCAAAATGGTATGTAAGCAAAAGAAAATTACTTAAATTTTTTAGCAGTGGGGGAGGTTAGAAATATGTTGACCTATTGCTGCACTATTGTATTCTCTACTTTGATGGAGATAATGAAGAATGGCAAGAACAACTTTTTCTAGAAAGAATTATTTGAATCCTAAAGTGCACATCCTTGATCCTGATAAATTAACCATACTTTTCTTTTTCGCTGTCCCATATAATACTAAAAAGTGCAATTAAATTTATAAAACCTTATAATTATTATGTGAAATGAAATGGTAATAAAATTTATGAGGGGATAATCACCAGTATTAAAGTAAAATTGTTTAGCTTTATTTTAAGCTGTTGGTTAATTTCCTAATTGACATGCTTTCAGTTCTTGTTATTGCAAAACATATTGGATGTAGGGTAACTACAACATGAAGATAAATTGCATCAGCATTAAAAAGATTTATGCATTTTGCTTCATAACATACAGATTCCAATCTCTCGAGCAACTGTACTATCAAACATGGTTGCACAGGTAAAACTATCTACTTCCTAACATGAGAAGACAGCTTACATAACTCATGAGAAGAAATAGTCATTCTAACATGAGAGGATAGCTTACAGAACTCATGAATGGTTGGGAAAAAAAATTCAACTAACTGCATGAAAACATTGTACATATTCTCAAATTTACTGAAGAATGCTGCCATTAGATCTTCTTATAATAGTTCAAAAGTAGTAGGAGTGAATTTTTTCACAATTACATTCAAACAAATAGTTGGCATATCATTATTGACTTTCAAGCGTATTGCTACAAGGATAATAATATTCAGAAGTAGTTAAATTAATAAGCAACCTCCAATTGAGATGCAATAATCATGAGCACACACACACCATACATGTTAGAAAATGCTTGAAATGTGTCTATAGTAAAATGTGATAAGAAAAAAAATCCCAAAAAATTTGCTTTAGTTCTATAACATTTGATGATGTAGAAGCACAGATGTTCGTTAATTACAAAAGCATAAGACTGTTTACCAGCACTGACATTAAACTTCTTTGACTTATATGTTGACGTGCTGCCATAAGACTGTTTACCAGCACTGACATTAAACTTCTTTGACTTATATGTTGACGTGCTGCCTCCTACTTTAATGCCATCGACATACAAGTCATTTGGCCACTTTATCTTAACATCAAGATGTTGTATGCCTGAAAGACATTATATTTATCAGAACTGATAAGTCAAGAAAAAAATTTAAGTATAGAGTAAAATAGTCAAAACATGATATCAGTGTATGCTTCACATAATATTCTATGAAATGCAAAAGAGCCTCAATTCTTCTTCAATAGAGTAGCTACACCATTCCAGCATTTAAGCCTCTCTCAAGGCACTCCATTTAAAAGAAAAGGTAATGGGTGATTGAGTGTAACATAGAGCAGAAATAAATTACACACAAGACAATTTGAACAGTAGCCCCCTTGTAATGATAAAACAAGCTCTAAAGGAAAGTTAATAAATGGGGCAAAAACTAACTCTAAAGTACACATCTTATCAAGTGCCAGTTGATTGTCAAAAGCATCAATTAAATAAGAGAACTCATTAAACAAAAGGTTTCCTTTCTTCATTATAATCCTATGTAAGTAACACAATTATCTTCATGAGAAGGTGTAAGATGACACAAGTGTACTGCTCTCAACTATCAATCAATATTAACTGCTTGAAGATTGAATTGTAAGAAATAAATAACTTGAAAAAAAGACCTGGTTTAACCATGTGTTTAATGTTTAACCATCACAAACAAAACAAACCCAACAGAAATAATATCTTAGCATTGCCACACCTACAATAGAACATGAGAGAGTTATAGTGCCAACAACTACTGCCTTAGATGATGGATCGAACAAGTTAAACTTCCCAGTGTCAAAATTACTATCCTACAACACAAATTATTTTGGGAACATCAAAAATATTAAAAACAAGTCACTTGCTGAAAAGCCCATCAATTTATGACACTTTGTAATAAGATACAAGAGCATGGATGTAGTCATCCTATTCTGCTACAAGCTTGAAAGGAGCTGCGAAAGAAGCATCCCCTGCAGCCATCTTAGAGATGTCCATAGTCTGCATATGCATATCAATCAACTTCATCAACACAAAACTAGGTATTCATATACTATACCAAGTCAATATACGGTGTCCAGCATGTTTTCCTACAACACAAAGTATCCCATCCACTCAAAAATTATTACATCGACTTGAGCAACTGGAAGCTCAATCTCTCCAACCTTTCCCTTGAGAATTGTTATAACTGAGAGCATAGAAATGATGGACACAATAAAGCCAAATCAGATAAGACATGAACCCAGAAAATGAGACCAAATAGGCACAAACATCATTATTTGAAAATCCATTAAGTTTCACAATTTCTTGTGCCATGTCAACCATGCTGGAGCATTCTATCTAAAATTTTGAGTTCATATTACTGTCATTAGAAAAGTTAGACAGTTACTATTCACACATACCACCAGATAGTGAAAACTAAACTAATTTCATGAAAATATAACAAAAAACGTATTATCTCACAGATAGAGATAGAGAAAGAGGAAAGTAGACTGCTAATCGTCCACTAGTATCAAAGACAATATAACACTCATGATGACTTTGTATTTATACGAACCAAGTTTATATGAATTGAAACATTTGACGAAGTCAGTTAAGAAGCAATCACAAACTGTTAAGGTGCTGTTGCCGGCAGCCACAAATAAGTTTCAAAATTTTTCTTTTTCAAAATAATAACTGTGGAAACCTTCCAAAGATATTTATGCCTAGCTAAAGGCATATGGAGAAGGAAGAATATCATAAAGGCAAATGGTGTTATTGCATTAAATGGGTTTGCAGAGTGGTTGTTGAACTTGCATTGAAGTTATAAATTAATCATATTTATGTTGTGTGTGTGTAGTGTTGAAAAGATGTGGTAGTCGCTATTATCCATTATTAATGAATTTAGTAATCAACAACTAATGATGGGAAGCTTTGAATAGAAACAAGTGATTCGTAAACATACTCATAGAAAATGAAATAAAATAACCTTTGTTTAAGTATTTCTTGATCTTTTGCACAAAAAATTTAGCTAAGAAGAGCATTAGCATGCAAGTCTTGAGTGTAGTTTAGTTCTTGGACAATTTCTTCTTCAATGTTAATTTAATGAAAATAGATTTTTTCTCCAACAAGGAACATTAAGAGGGTTTAACATATAAAAATGCATAAACAAATGAATCCGTGGAACAAAGAGTTTGAAAACGTAGATGAAGCACTTTGCTTAAGTTGGTGATGCAACATTGTGGTAAGTAATGCTGGCAATTAGTCCCAAGCTCCATTGGGATCCCATGCCCATATTTTATTTGGGCGGGATGGGTATCAATAATATGGGATTGGGCTTATTTGGGATTATACCCATTAACACCCATTTAAATATGGGTATGGTTGGGAAATGATTGGGATTCCCATACCCAAATATAGACAAACCTTGAAATAATTTATTTTTTATCAGATCCACCTCTTCTACACTTTCTTTTGAAAAAATCCTTCATTTTAAGATGCATTAACAAAACATCTTTCATTTTTATTTATTTTTTATTTTTAAACATTTTTTTCAATAACAATGGAATACCCATTTTTTTAATGATGGACAAGTTGGAAATTTATTTTTGCATTTTTAGCTTCTTTATTTTGCCCTCTTCGATTCATCTATTTCTACTATAAATATTATGTTAAATTTTATCTATTGACATCAATTTTATGTGGTTAAACTGATCTTTATACTAAAAAAATTCATGTGAATTTTATATATTGAGTGCTTTAATTTCAGTTCAACCTTATTCTCGAGAAAATTAGTCTTTATATTCTAGTTTCATCAAAGTTTGTAATGTCCATGAACAAATGAGATGTTGATTTATTTTAATTTTTAATTTGCTTCATTACTTTAGTAATGGATTTTAGTATAAGGAGTTTTAATAAGATACTATCTAAATTGATTTTTTTATGTGTAGATAAATTAAATATCTACACATCTTCAATCTATCCTCTTTACATGTAACAATTGAAAAACTACAGTTTATAATTAAAAGATTAAAGAGTATTAATAAATGAGATCTAAAAAAATAATAATATAAAAACAAAAAAAAGTTAGAAATTTATTGAGGTTAATAAATTAAAAAAATAAATGATATAAAAAATAAATATTCATGTTAAACTAAAAAAAACAAGTAATCTAAAAAAATAACAATTGATTAATAAGGAAAAGATAATTTAGAAAAATAATAAAATGGGATAAATTGGGTTTTTGGGCGGTATCAAATGGGACTAGCCCATTTTAGTCCCACCCATATTGATCCCATGACAAATATGGGACTGTTTGGGTATGACCCATATTTCACAGTCCCAATTAAATCTCGCCCAAATCCCGCCCATCCCGCCCATTTGCCATCTCTAGTGGTAAGCAACTAAAATTTACCTTGTAGTATTAAATTATTGGTAAAACAGTTACAAGTATTTCTCACTGGATCTTGTTAGGTTCATTGGTCAATATATAGGTAAGGAATTTGAGCAAGTCTAGTTCAAGAAAAAGAACAAATAATAGCACCTTGAAGCAATCCTTTAGCAGCAGACAGTTCAAAGTTGACGAGATCCTCTTAAAACATTTCACAAAGTCAGCTAAGCTACATAAATTATATTTCATATGGCCAAATAAAAAAAAAGTCTAAACGTAAAAGTGAGTGAAGAATACTAACATAAAACCCTGGAATCAATGACGTGCTTAAGTGGATCAATACATCAAATGCTCTTCAAAATACAGTAATCCTTGTTAAATTAATTTGAGAAAGTTGAAAAGTTTTACTTCTTTCAAAACAAACAAGATTCCTCTCTCCTCCCCCTCTTTTTTCATGTAAACACAACAAAAACAAAATTGAGACTTTTCCAAATAAAAATTACGAAATTAAATTCACAAAAGGAGATGAAAACCAAGGTATCGAAAAAGCAAATTAAAAATAACCGTTACTATAATTTCTTTCTGTTTCTTTCTTTTTTTAGTTTCTGGCTTTGTATACTCACACGCAATCGTACAGATAATTCGGCATTTTACTAAATATTTTTCAGCCACATATGCACAAATTATGTGCATGAAACACAGCATATATATATTCACCAAAATGACATCTAGATAACTGTGGGTACCCAACACAGTTTATAAGAATCAAAATGAGTCACTATTGCATAATGAAAATTAACAAATTTTAGGAGTAAGTGATTGAAGAACAATAATGATGAGGACATGTTGATCACTCATGACGATCAAAATCGCGAAGTTAGGGTGCCTAGTGGACCAGTGACAAGAGCACGGGCTAAGGAATTCCAGAACGCGCTACAAGTATTCATTCGTGCAATCCAAGAACAAGTGGGTGCCTCAAAAACCATTGACGAAGTGTCCAAGGAAGGAACAAAGGGATGCACATTCATTCAAGTGGAACGAGGACAACCAAAATACAAGTGTAGGTGACAGGAGAGAAACCGCGGATCCAACCGCGGATGACCTTCCCGCGGGTCCACACGCGGTTCACGTCCAGAAGTGTTGATCAATTCACGAGAGAAACCGCGTCATAAACCGCGGATACTCCATCGCGCGGTTTCTCTCGCGGTTTGTGTCCAAAAGTGTTGATCAAGTCACGAGAGAAATCGCGTCATAAACCGCGGATACTCCATCGCGCGGTTTCTCCCGCGGTTCGTGTCCAGAAACTCTCTTCAACACAACCGCGGAAGAACCCGCGGATCATCCTCCCACGGTTTGTCGCGCGGTTCACTTTCGGGCTTTTACGAGGTTTTATGTTTTTTTCCTGTTTTTCAAGTTGTAATAGCCTAGGACCTAATGTAAGGGCTTTAAGGCAATTAAGCCTTGTTTCTTTTAGCTATTAATAGACACTCTATTGTAAGAGAGGGGAATTAGACATCACGTTAAAAAAATTAAGGGTTTTCCCTCTTGGCTTCTTGAAAGCTTTTCTTTGAATACCTTAGGAATTCTCTGGGTGTTCTAGGCTTATCAATCCAAGTAATCACCTTGGCTTGTGGCGCCATCTACCTTCAAACTTGGTTCGCTAACTCGTTGGATCGTGGGTCGAGATCGTATCAAGGTTCGCCATCCCGAGGGTTAGAGGGGTCGAGTCTTTCATTATCCAAACTTGGGTATTGGCTAGATCGCCGTCTCGTATCATTTGGTATCAGAGCTAGTGCCTTTACCCAGGTTATATCCTTTTAATCTTGTGTTTTTCTTGTTCTTTGAGTTCTTGGAAAAGTTCCTATCAGGGTTTTCTTTTTTGTTCTTGCTTTCTTTGTTCTTTAGTCCAAAAAAAAAAAATCCAAAAGGATTGCGTATTAGTCTTTCTTTTGTGCTGGTTTTTGTTCCTTTGAATTAAAAAAAAAAAAATCACTGTTCTGGTACTGTAGCAAGTATTGTTCGTCGCCACTGTTCATCGCGGTCACTGTTCATCCGGTGAATTTTTACTTAATTTGTCTAGTTTTGTGGTGTTTGGTTGTACGTTTTCCGGGATTTGTTTAAAAAAAAAAGGCGTGCTTAAAGGGAGTAAAAGCCGAGCACACGAACTAAACCAATTAAACTAAAGTATATTTGGCTGGAATACTGTCCTTGTGCATCTGAATAGACCTGGTGAAACATCCAGATCGTTGGACAGATCACAATGCCACGTACGAATGTTTAATTGAACCGGATTCTACTCTTCTTGTTTCTTGGAGTTTTGTTGGGTTTTTTTGTTAATTTGGTGTTGAAAGGAAAAGTCGTGCACTTTCATTGCAAAAGTCGTGCATTTAAAAAAAAAAAAAAAGGACGAAGAAAGTGGATTATAATCCTTTGACCCAGCAAAATTTCATTCAAGTATCATCATATTGGGGGTTAGGGTCTTAATTAATCCTTTCTTGAATCAAATTCTTGTGTTCTCTTATTGTCCTCTTTGTGTTTGGTAAAATTCCAGTTTATCCATCATTATTCTTTTGCTTCTATTTGAACTTCCAGATTGAGTCTAGCTTCTTTGTATTCTATTCCAACCTCTTGCCACACTTGGGTGATTCTAAATTGGTGAGTGTTTGAGTACCTTTGGAGGAATCCTAACTCTTCAAAGGGAGGCATACGGAGGCCAATTGAGGAGCGGTGAGTGCATTAAAGTGATTGAGTGATACACGAGAGTGAGGGAACATCTAGTGAGAACGAGTGGGTGAGGTCTTCTTTTACTACTAACATTTTTCTTGTAGGTTGTTTAAAAAAAAAAAGAAAAAAAATGTCTAGGGAAGGTGGAACTCCTCAACCAATTGATGTTCGACTCTTGACTGAGGCGATGAGAGCCGAGTTCCAAGGCATGTTGGATCGCGCCTTAGAACCCCTTCATGAACGCCTTGACCACTTGGATACTTCCCAAAGCCAACCCCGAAATAGGCGAAGTGGGACTCCAAGGTATGAGTCGGATGAATATCACTATGAGGAAGAGGAACTCGTGAGGAGGCCTAGACGTGGGAGGCGTGACAATGATCAAGGAGGAGACGCCATTAGGGGGATCAAAATGAAGATTCCCACCTTTCAAGGCAAGTCCGATCCCGAAGCATACCTCGAGTGGGAGAAGAAAATAGAGATGATCTTTGATTGCAATTCCTATTTCGAAGAGCAAAAGGTAAAACTGGCCGTCATTGATTTTACTGATTATGCAATTGTGTGGTGGGATCAATTGGCTACGGGTAGGAGGAGGCACAGAGAGCCACCAATCCGCACTTGGGAAGAATTAAAAACGGCTATGAGGAAACGTTTTGTTCCTACCTACTACCACCGAGACTTGTGTCCAAGGTTACAAACCTTAACTCAAGGTAATCGAAGCGTTGAAGATTATTACAAGGAAATGGAGATGTTAATGCTCCGTGCCGATATAGCAGAGGATCTTGAGGCTACTATGGCTAGGTTCTTGAATGGATTGAGGGCCGAGATAGCCGAATTATTGGAGCTACAACACTACATGGATATGGAAGAGATGGTAGACAAAGCCGGAAAGATTGAGAAAAGAATCAAGAAGAGGGGCCAAGGAAGATCTAATTCCAATTTCCAATCTACCTATGTTAGGCCAACTCAACCAAAGAGAGAGGAACGGGCCACTTCTTCTACTCCCTCTCCAAAGCCCGTGAACAACCAAGCAAGGGTAGAGGGTAAAGGGCAAGCCTCTCATGACCCAAATAAAACCCGCAATCGGGACATCAAGTGTTTCAAATGCCTTGGAGTTGGGCACATTGCTTCCCAATGCCCAAACAAGCGGACTATGATCACATTGACTAGTGGTGAGGTCATCACTGATGATGAAAAGGAGTATGAAGGGATGCCACCTTTGATGGAGGAAAGTGGTGAAGAATCCGGAGAAGAAGTCCCCACTAATGATCACGTGGGATTGGTAGCCAGAAGAGCCTTGACCACCCAATTTAAGGAGGATGAGCTTCAACGTGAGAATATCTTTTACACCCGTTGTCACATCCGAGACAAGGTGTGTAGTCTCATTGTTGATACGGGCAGTTGTGCTAATGTTGCTAGTGCTTTGATGGTAGAGAAGTTAGCTTTGCCTACCAAGGAGCATCCTAGGCCTTACAAGCTTCAATGGCTCAACAATAGTGGTGAAGTGAGGATCTCTAGGCAAGTCCTTGTACGATTCAGGGTTGGGAGGTATGAAGATGAGGTACTTTGTGATGTTGTACCTATGCAAGCTACCCATCTGTTACTTGGGAGACCATGGCAATTTGATAAGAAGGTTAATTATGATGGGTACTCCAACAAATACTCCTTCCTTCATAACAATAGGAAGATTACACTTGCTCCACTCACTCCTAAGCAAGTGTATGAGGATCAAGTGGCTTTGCAAAAGGAAAGTGAGCGAGAAAATGAAAAGAAAAAGAAAGAGCAAGCTGTGAAAAATCCAAAGGCCGAGAAAAATGAGAAAAAAAGGGCAAATATTGAATCGGCCGTAGAGGAAAAACCAGAGAGAAAACAAAACCTTTTTCTAAAAGCCAATGAAATGAGGAAAGCTTGTCTCTCTCACCAGCCTATATTCCTGCTCTTGTGTAAAGAGGCATTAATTGCTACTGATGAGCTTGACCCGTCTTTGCCTAGTGTTACTGTTTCTCTCTTGCAGGACTACGAAGATGTCTTCCCCAAGGAAGTGCCATGTGGGCTACCACCCGTTCGGGGGATTGAACATCAAATAGATTTTGTCCCCGGGGCGTCCTTGCCCAATAGACCCGCTTATCGAAGCAACCCGGAAGAAACCAAGGAGCTTCAAAGACAAGTGGAAGAGCTACTAGAAAAAGGTTGGGCTCGGGAGAGCTTGAGCCCATGCGCTGTTCCGGTCATCCTTGTGCCCAAGAAAGATGGAACGTGGAGGATGTGCACTGATTGTAGAGCCGTTAACTCCATTACGGTAAAGTATCGCCATCCCATTCCTCGATTAGATGACATGCTTGATGAATTGTGTGGTGCCGAAATCTTTTCAAAGATTGATCTTAAGAGTGGGTATCACCAAATTAGAATTAAAGGGGGGGATGAATGGAAAACTGCATTCAAAACTAAACACGGGTTGTATGAATGGTTGGTCATGCCATTTGGGTTAACTAATGCCCCTAGTACTTTCATGAGGTTGATGAACCATATATTGCGCCCATTTTTAGGAAGATTTGTGGTTGTGTACTTTGATGACATCTTGATTTATAGTAGGAATCTCTTAGACCATGTGGATCATTTGAGAAAGGTTCTTGAAGTACTTCGAAGAGAGAAGCTCTATGCTAATCTCAAGAAGTGCACTTTTTGCACTAACCAACTTGTGTTTCTAGGATTTGTTGTGAGTTCACAGGGTATACATGTGGATGAAAGTAAAGTGAAGGCAATTCAAGAATGGCCAACTCCAAAATCCATTGGAGAAGTGAGGAGCTTTCATGGTCTTGCCAGTTTCTACCGGCGATTTGTTAAAGATTTTAGCACGATAGCCGCCCCGTTGACCACTGTTATCAAGAAGAATGAGAAATTCCATTGGGGAGAAGCTCAAGAAAAAGCTTTTAATTTACTCAAAGACAAGCTCACACATGCACCGTTATTAACCTTACCTAACTTTGAGAAGACTTTTGAAATTGAGTGTGATGCTTCAGGTATAGGGATTGGTGCCGTGTTGATGCAAGAGGGCAAGCCAATTGCGTACTTTAGTGAGAAACTCAATGGTGCCGCATTGAACTACCCCACCTATGACAAAGAATTGTATGCGCTTGTTCGTGCTATGGAGACGTGGCAACACTATTTGAGGCCCAAGGAGTTCGTTATCCACACCGACCATGAATCTTTGAAGCACCTCAAGGGACAAAACAAGTTGAGTAAACGACATGCCCGATGGGTGGCTTTTGTGGAGTCCTTTCCTTATGTTATTAAATACAAATCCGGTAAGAGTAATGTGGTAGCTGACGCACTATCTCGAAGGTACACTTTGATCACTACACTTGATGCTAAGCTACTTGGTTTTGAAATGATTAAAGATTTGTATATTAATGACCATGAATTTGCTGCCATTTATGAAAAATGCAAGAAGATGGCTAACGGAAGATACTGCATCTCTAATGGTTATCTATGGTACTTAGACAAATTGTGTATTCCTAATTGTTCCTTGAGAGAATTGCTTGTTAGGGAATCGCATGGAGGAGGATTGATGGGACATTTCGGTGTTGCAAAGACTCTTGGGATCTTACAAGAGCACTTCCATTGGGCACGAATGAGGAGGGATGTTGAGAAAATGGTGGCAAAATGTGTGACGTGCCGACAAGCTAAGTCCAAGGTCCAACCCCACGGTTTGTATACTCCATTGCCTATCCCTAAGGAACCATGGGTAGATCTTTCTATGGATTTTATACTTGGATTACCTAGGACAAAAAGGGGTAATGATTCCATCTTTGTTGTTGTTGATAGGTTTTCTAAGATGGCACATTTCATTGCTTGTCACAAAACCGATGATGCTTCTATTGTAGCTAATTTGTTCTTTAAGGAAGTTGTTAGGTTGCATGGCATGCCTAGGACTATTGTATCCGATAGGGATGTGAAATTCCTTAGCTACTTTTGGAAGACTTTATGGGCTAAGTTAGGCACTAAGTTGTTGTTTTCTACTTCTAGTCACCCTCAAACTGATGGTCAAACAGAAGTCGTTAATAGAACTTTAGCTACATTATTGCGTGCGATCATTAAAAAGAATATTAAATCTTGGGAAGAATGTCTACCTCATGTAGAGTTTGCATATAATAGAACCATTCACTCTACCACTCAATGTTCACCATTTGAAATTGTGTATGGGTTTAACCCACTAACCCCTTTGGATTTGTCTCCTTTACCTGTTTCTGAGCATGTGAATTTAGATGGTGAGAAAAAAGCTGAGTTTGTGAGACAATTGCACGAGAAAGTACGTATGAACATTGAGAAGCGCACAGAATAATACATGAAACAAGCCAACAAGGGTCGGCACAAAGTAGTTTTTGCACCGGGCGATTGGGTGTGGTTGCACATGAGAAAAGAGAGGTTTCCTCTTCAACGGCGCAACAAGTTGCTTCCACGTGGAGATGGACCGTTTCAAGTTGTGGAGCGTATCAACGACAATGCATACAAACTTGAACTGCCCGGTGAGTATGGAGTTAGTGCCACATTTAATGTGTCTGATCTAAGTCCTTTCCTGTAGGTGATGAGCTTGATTTGAGGACAAATCCTTCTCAAGAAGAGGGGAATGATGAGGACATGGTGATCACTCATGACAATCAAAGTGGCGGAAGTTAGGGTGCCTAGTGGACCAGTAACAAGAGCTACGGGCTAAGGAATTCCAGAACGCGCTACAAGTATTCATTCGTGCAATCCAAGAACAAGTGGTGCCTCAAAGACCATTGAAGAAGTGTCCAAGGAAGGAACAAAGGGATGCACAATCATTCAAGTGGAACAAGGCGACCAAAATACAAGTGTAGATGACAGGAGAGAAACAGCGGATCCAACTCGCGGATGACCTTCCCGCGGGTCCATACGCGGTTCACGTCCAGAAAGCTTTGATCAAGCCACGAGAGAAACCGCGTCATAAACCGCGGATACCCTATCGCTGCGGTTTCTCACGGGTTCGTGTCCAACCGCGGATACTCCATCGCGCGGTTTCTCCCGCGGTTCGTGTCCTAGAAACTCTCTTCAACACAACCGCGGAAGAACCCGCGGATCATCCTCCCACGGTTTGTCGCGCGGTTCACTTCCGGAATAATACGGGCTTTTACGAGGTTTTATGTTTTTTTCCTGTTTTTCAAGTTGTAATAGCCTAGGACCTAATGTAAGGGCTTTAAGGCAATTAAGCCTTGTTTCTTTTAGCTATTAATAGACACTCTATTGTAAGAGAGGGGAATTAGACATCACGTTAAAAAATTAAGGGTTTTCCCTCTTGGCTTCTTGAAAGCTTTTCTTTGAATACCTTAGGAATTCTCTGGGTGTTCTAGGCTTATCAATCCAAGTAATCACCTTGGCTTGTGGCGCCATCTACCTTCAAACTTGGTTCGCTAACTCGTTGGATCGTGGGTCGAGATCGTATCAAGGTTCGCCATCCCGAGAGGTTAGAGGGGTCGAGTCTTTCATTATCCAAACTTGAGTATTAGCTAGATCGCCGTCTCGTATCAACTAATTAGGATCATAATACAATAAGGCTAATAAACTCCAGAAAACAAACAGATAATACTAAATTGACACAAATATACAAGAAGTCATGGATACATAACTGACACAATGTGCAACCATGTGAACTATGAAAAAAGCAATTATGGGTAACACTAAGATGTCAAACCCATCTTAAAACAAGCACAACAAAAATCATTAAGAATCTGCTAGAGTGACAAGAAGACATTAATGCAGTGGCTATTCATTATGAGGGAGACAAAGAAGATAAGAGACAAGAGAAGACATGTTGCCTTCCGACCTATTAGATTGTAGGTTGTAGGTTCCTGCTTTTCCATAGTCCATATCACCATCTTCCCTCCCCCACAAAGGAAATGGACAAGAGTTTAAATGCTGCTAGAACATTTATGTGTTAAAGAATTATTACCTAAATTCTTACTGCATGATCCAATTGCACGGTTTGAGCTGGGGTATAATCCAGAGCTGAGGCTTGAACAGGTGGAATCAAGTCAAGGTCCCAACAGACAAAGTAGATGTCTCCATCCAAATCACTTCCTGAAAATTCATTTGGATGAGGCCTATGAGATATAAAATTTATCTCAATGGCAATGCCAGAATACAAAGAATCTTTCTAGAACCATCTCATTAACCACACAACAATGGTCTATTGCAGGAATGAAAATTAGTTGGATGAAGGAAAACTGTAGGGAATTTGGTCTCACAAGAAGAAAAAGTCCTTTTGGTATAAATTAAGCTTTAGTTGTCATATTGGAGTTACAATAGCAATCATGAAGCTAGAAGTTTCCCCAGCACAAACTATATACTACAATCAACAAAAAAGAAAAAGCCCACAACACAAATTCTACAGAAATAGATAAACACACAAAATTCAAACTACTAATAAAAATTGTCTAAAAAGAACAACAAAAAAAATTAAGAGACCTGGTTATGGGAAGATGGGATTGATTTGAAGCTCTTGAGAAGGTGATCTTGAAGAACAAAGTATCTTTTTCTAGAATGCTACAGCCCCAATCTATAAGACCTTATCAAATACAGCCACCCTTCCATTCTACTTTCATCATTCTCAGAAACACTGCCCATTTTCCTTAATTTTTCTCCCAAAAAATTACAAAATCCTAGACACAACCCACAATTTATTTTTACTTCAATTTCAAGTATATACTAGTACTAAACAAGGAATATACATATTTATGTGAATTTCTCCACGTATTTTGTAAGTATATAGTAGAATAGTAGTTTGTCAAAGACTCTTTTATGCAGAGAAGAACATGCCAAGTGTATATATAGGATTGCTCCACTGGAGTCTTGAGGATAGAGAAAATGAGAAGACTTTTTTTTTTTTTTGGCTTTCTGTTCCCCTGAAAAGCCAATAATAGAATCCAATCCCTCCAATTCATTAACCCCTTTGAAAGCCACTTGGAGGCGATCGAAAACACCTTCGCCCAATCCGGAGAAAAGTTCTCCACCAAACTCAGCTGCTCAATTGCCAGAAACTTCTCTTTAATTCCCCGCCCTAAAACCTCATTTTTCTCATCCTCCCTGAAGTTCTCCTTCAACAAAACAAAGCCTAGCTTAACAACATCACTTATGGAGAGATGATGATATGCTACCTTTCCAATCTATTTGGGATGTGTCCATCTCTAAAAAACCAGAAAGTCCAAGGAAGAAAAGCTGTAAGCATTGTCAGTCTAAGAAAGAATGAATGGATAGAAGGAAGAAACAAGCAGGACAGAAAAAGTCTAAGAAAATAACATAAATGATCAAGAAAGCAAGACAACAACAAACAAAGTCAAAATAAAATGTCATAGTATAAATGGATGACCAATATAAAATGAGAAAAAAGGCCAAAGCATTGACAGATTAAAAAGAAAAAGAAACAGTAACAAAGTTTCACAGAAGAAATAAAAAAGGACGTTATAAAAAACACATAAAATATTATAATCCATAAAAAAAGTCCACAAATAATAAGATTTACAAGACTGAAGAAGTAAGAAAGGAAAGGAAGTAGATAAAAGGAATTGCAAAATTGAAAAAAAAAAGTGTAATGCATTTAGAGCTACAGCAAGAATTTTGGATGGGAGGAGGGCAATATACACAAGACAGGCTCTTCGTATGTATTCCTCTTCTTGAGCACCAAAACAGCTTTAAATCACATAGAAAAATTACAAGCTCTATGAATTCCTTGAAGATGGGTTATTTGTCCAAGATGTCCTCCAGATCACATCAATTTCATAAGCAAACAAATAACCCATCTTCGCAGAATAATTTGGAGATTCAAGTTAAGGCTGATTTTGGAGATTCCAGTTAAGGTTTATACAAGTACAGATACCTAAGCATTCTAATTAAAAAACAAAATAAAGAAAAGAACCTAGCTAAAAACCTAGATTTCAGGAGATACGAAATCACATTTTTGAAGACTTCCAATCCCTTTGGAGAATTAGTGAAGGACCTTACAATGTTTAATTTCAAAATAGTTAGTCGCATGTCGTATATTTACCTCAACCAAATCATTAATTAGTACTATAACAGTGGCTTTTTCTGTAATTGCCAAATGCAAATGAAATTACTTAAGACATAGGGCTAGAAATGGAACGTACCAGAGGTAGATTCCAATCCCGTGTGGTGTTCTTCGATTGGGAAAAGTTAGGGTTGGAGTTGGTGGTGGAATTAGGGTTGGAGTTGGTGGTTCAATCGGCCCTAGGGTGAGCTTGAAGAGTCGCCGGCGAAGCAGCCTTGTTCGCCGGTGAAGTAGCAGCCTTGGTTGCTGGTGAAGCAGCCTAGGTCGACGGTGGAATGAGCAGCCTTGGTCGCCAGTGGGATGAGCACTTTGTTTGATTTTGAAGGGAGAATGAAGAGAGAGGAAAAGAGAAAGGCAACGGTGTGGGAAGGTAAGAAAGACTTGGGTTGATTTTGATTTGCTTTGGGGAAGAAACGAAAGAGGGATTTTGCCAAGAAAGGAGGGAATTTTGATTTTTGGTGAAAAAATGGTGGGTGGGAAAATTTTTGGTGAAAATATTTTCAAGAATTTTCCTGTGTAACTTGTTTTGGTGAAAAAAATAGTGGGTGTGGGAAATTTTTGGTGAAAAATTGGTGAGAAGAATTGTTTTGAGTGAGCAAAACTTACTTTACTATATTTTGATTAATGCAAAAATTTCTTTATGTGAATCTAAAAAAAATTTATAACACAACTTCAGTGACAACTTGATATAGTTGTCAAAAAAAAGTTAGTGATTTAATGACAAGAATAAGTTGTCACTAATGCATTGGATGTTAGCGTTAGTGACAACATGGAAATGTTGTCAATAAAGACTCTTGTTTCAGTGACAAATTTGGTTGTCACTATTGGCTTAGATATGTAAGTAAAATGCATAGTTTCAATGACAACTTGATATAGTTGTCAAAAAAAGCTAGTGATTTAGTGACAAGAATAAGTTGTCACTACTATCTTGGATGTTAGTGACAATATGGAATTGTTGTCAGAAAATGTCTTATTTTAGTGACAACATTAAAATGTTGTCAAAAAACGCTCTTGTTTCAGTGACAACTTTTGTTGTCACTAATCTCTTGAATATGTAAGTAAGGTGTATAGCTTCAGTGACAACTTTTGTTGTCACTAATCTCTTAGATATGTAAGTAAAGTGTATAGCTTCAGTGACAACTTGGTGTTATTGTCAAAAAATATAAGAATTTTAGTGATGACAATAAGTTGTCACTAATATTTCGAATTATCTCACATTCAATGACAACATTAAAATGTTGTCACAAACGGTTCTTGTTTCAGTGACAACTTCGGTTGTCACTAATGGTTTGAAAAATATAAGTTAAGTGTATAGTTTCAATGACAACTTGGTGTTATTGTAAGTGATTCAATGACAACTATCAGTGTCACTAATACATCGGATCATCTGACATTCCGTGACAACATGAAATTGTTGTAAAAAAAGGTTCTAGTTTTAGTGACAACATTGGTTGTCACTAACGGAGTGGATATTGAAATGATCCTACCTCATAGTTTCAGTGACAACTTGGTTTGGTTGTCATAAAAAGTTGGAGATTTAGTGACGACACATGTTGTCACTAATACATTTGAATATGTTTCACCAACAACTTGAAATGTTGTCTAAATAGAGTTTAACTTCAGTGACAACTAGTAGTTGTTGTCAGAGAAGGTTCAATATTCAATGACAACAATTGTCATCACTAATGCAATGCATACATTTTAGTGACAATATGTTAATGTTGTCAGAAAAGAGTTGAGTTTCAGTGACAACTTGTGATTGTTGTCAGAAAATGTTGTATATAGTGATGATATTTATTGTCACTAACATTTTGGTCATATTTCATTGACAATTTGGAGATGTTGTCACTACAAAATGCATCTATAGTGACAATATTTAGTTATTGTCAATAATGCAAATTGGCGCCAAAAGGCGCCAAACAATCAATGACGACATTTCGCTGTTGTCACTAAAGATTCATCACAATTGTGACAAAAACATTGTTGTCACTGAAAGCTATCTTTAGTGATAAGATTTTGTTGTCACTGAAAAATGTCGTCACTAATGATCTTTTTTCTTGTAGTGCTTGGAGAGGTTTTCTCTCTTTGAGAGAGCCACCCCTTTAGATTAGTAAATCTCTCTATAGAATAGTGCTATTTGGAGGAGTCTCTTGTAAACATCAAGATTGGAGGAAGAATAGAAGATTTGAACTTGTTCATCAATCAATAAGTTTTCTTTATTCTATTTTTGTCTCTTTCTTGATTTATATGGATTTGTGTAGTAAAGTTTTGATCTTTTATGTGAAATCCACCATGGGTATGTGTTAAATTGTTAATCTAGGGTTAGAGAAAACTAATGAATTCATGCATATGACTTGTTTGTGATTATTCATGTTATCTTGTGCTTGTTTGTTCTCTATTTTGGTTTGCATGGATTTGTAGTTGCTTGATCACCAATTATGAATTGATAGTTGTTATTATGCAACGAGAGTTGGTAATAATAACGGGAAAGTAATAGTTGAAGTCTAGGTTGCATGTCACACGAGAGTAGTGGTGCTCCTAGGTGGGTCAATTAGGCAATTTATGTGGTTAATGAACTAATACTAGTATCTTTAGCCACGAGAGTAGGAAAGAACTAGTAGAGGAGGTAATCGTTAACTTGTCACGAGAGTGAAGGTTAAGTATAATTGGGATTGGACCCTAAACAAGACGAGAACCAATAGCATGAATTAATCCATTCAATCTTATACTTGGTCATTAGTGGAATCTATTTCCTAGAGTCTTAAGATTACGAGTTTCCTCTAGATATTGTTATTCTATAGAGTTGATTAGCTTAGTTGTTTATTTTATACTTTGTTTTTCCACATTGTTAATTGGTTGTTTAGATAATAAAGTGAGCGATAAAGCCTTAGTATGTCAGTGACCTTTTCCCTGTGGGACTTGACCCTGTTGCCCTATACTCAATACAATCTGTGCACTTGCAGTATATAGGGTAATTAGGTTTTATAACTGGATTATTTGTGTGTGAATATAGTTGGATTATTTGCTATATTTTTAGACCTTAATTACACGCCTATGAATATCCAAGTTTGCCGCAATGTTCACAATAGCTAGGTATGTTTTCAAACTCAATTCTCTACCAGAACCTATGAGCACCATTATTGATCCAGAGCTTCTCTGGATGAGTCTTCTTTAAGTCTACTTCAACGCAAATTCGTGCCACACTGGGCCTGGCAAGGTTAACTGTAGAGGAATCCATCCGAATGGGGTTTCCTATTAGTCTTGCAATAAAAAACAAAGGGCCTTTCCTAAACAAATGGATGGGAAGATTAGGAAGTCTAATCCACATAGCGATAATGGAAGATTTTGTATCAACCGAAAACGAGGGGTACCATTTGAAAACTCTGATGATGCATCCTTGAAAATTCCACATGATATGCGCAGGACGTACATGGAATTGCTTGAAAGACCAAGTATGAATTTCGAACCTTTCCCCTTGGATGAGCTAGACTCTAGAATCAGCACCAAAGCCTTGAATACGCAAGATGAACAACTCAAAAATTCAAGGAAGCTATGAACCGCCTTATGGAATGAACAAGAACTCAAGGAATCAGCACCTAGAATGCTTGATCAAACCAATAAGGTAACTCTAAGCTAGGGTTTTGAAGTTGGAATCACTCTACAAGTTCGGGGGTTGTTCTTAATTAGCAAAGAACGAAAGAAAGCACTCAATTTGAGAACTCACAAATTTATTAATCATCGAACTTATAAAATTCGTAACAGTGTTTTGGCCTATAAATAGGCTTGCATAACAACTTGTAGAAAGTTCTAGAAACTTAACAAAAAGTACTAGTTGTAACCTAACACAATATGGTAACTTTCTAAGAGGTTACAGCTTGTAAAAAAAATAGAAAACTTAGCATAAAAGAATTAAACTTAAAAATTCGTCCAAAAATTGTTCATGGGCTGGACGCCTCCTTTTAAGCACCATTGGGCCTCCATCTTGCATCTTTAAAAGGCCTTCCAACAAGTCCAACCAAACCAGCACCTTAGAAACATGTTATGGACCACTTAGAAGCTTCAATTGGACCTTCTTTGAATGTAATTTAATCCATAACCAATGCCATAAACTCTTGGCCCAATGAACACACTTGAATAGCTTAATCACCAAGTGCATTGAGAAGCCTAAGTCACGAATTACATCATGGTAGTCACAAAGCTTGAATGTTCCCCTCATGATCAGCCATGATTGATCTCATCTTGGTCCAAATGAGTTGCTCCATGAGAATATCTAAGCATCAAGACTGTAAGCACTCGTAGGATCACATCAATCCCTCCTTCCTCGAAAAGATTGGTCCTCGAATCTGCGAGATCATATAAGCTAACATAAGTAACTAAAGGATTGATAGAAAAATAAACACCAATGATAGATATACATGACATATGAATTAGAATGCGAAACTCAATGCAAGTTGAAACATAAGATGCAAGAACAAATTCTAACTTAAGAAGAATAAACATATCTAGATGCAGACTATCCCTAAAAACATGGAAAAGAATAACACGATTTCCAAAGTCTATGCAACCACAATTGACTCAGAATAATAATTACTAAAAGATAAAATTTATGGTTGAATAAAGACTTATGAAAAGAATCTAAGTAAACATCACGTGAACTAAGAAAATGAGCATCATGTGAATTATGCCTAATAAGCCTAGAATGTGAAAAACATCATCAATCAACTCACTAGAATAATTCAAACGATGTAACAAAAACACACAAATATTGCATGATATATCACATTAAATAAACTGAAAAATGTCCAAAAAAGAATGATTAAACACCAGAAAATTGTTTGGACTAATTGCATTAGATAAATTTAAACATGCTAAATGCAAATCGTCTAAACTAACAAAACAAATATGCAAGAATGAACTAAGTTGCAAATAAAACAACTAAAACATGAAAACTTAGGCCACAAATCAGTTGAATCCATCATAGTTGTCAAGCTCAATGTGGTGTGTGAACTTGGCTTCAACTCCTTCACCACGATTTTGTCAACTTCCAAGTTTCTTGAATGACAACTCACTACAAAACAGCAATAATGTGGCATCTCTCCATGAGTATCAACCTGCAAAATCACCACAAAAAGACTAGGAAAAGAGTTATAAAGTGAGTTAGCAAAATACAATTCTTCTTTAGAGTACAAGGATACAAGAGTTATTGATCTAGCTAGCAAACACTCTTGCTTTCTCTTTTCTTTGCTCTTGTAGAAGGAAACACTCTCCTCACTCTTTTTATATTGCATGACTTCCCTCTCACTCTTTTCCTCATTCTTCTCCTTAGCTTGCAATTGAAAATCCCTTGCAATCTTTACTTGATCGGAATGAGCTTCGGATGGCAAGATTGGATTAAGAACAATGTTTCGCTCATTCCACTTAAAAGAGTAGTTGTTCTTGTATCCATCATATGAAACTCTTCTATCATATTGCCAAGGATGCCCTAAGAGAATATGGCATGCTTGCATTGGGGCAACATCACACCAAACTTCATCTTTGTGCTTGCCTATTGAGAAAGTAACAAGCACACGCCTAGTCACTTTGATGCAAATCCGAGCGATGAGGACATAGTGATCACTCATGACAATCGATTGCACGCTCATTCAAGAGGAACAAGGTTGTAAGGTTGTCAAAATACAAGTGTTGAAGGAATGAGAGAAACCGCGGCACAAACCGCGGGTGATGCCTCACACGGTTTGTCATGCGGTTCACGTCCAGAAACTTTGATCAAGCCATGCGGGCAACCGCGTCATGAACCGCGGATACTCCATCGTGCAGTTTCTCTCGCGGTTCGTGTCCAGAAGTGTTGATCAAGTCACGAGAGAAACCGCGTCATAAACCGCGGATACTCCATCGCGCAGTTTCTCCCGCGGTTCGTGTCCAGAAACTCTCTTCAACACAACCGCGGAAGAACCCGCGGCTCATCCTCCCACGGTTTGTCGCGCGGTTCACTTCCGGAATAATATGGGCTTTTACGAGGTTTTATGTTTTTTTCCTGTTTTTCAAGTTGTAATAGCCTAGGACCTAATGTAAGGGCTTTAAGGCAATTAAGCCTTGTTTCTTTTTAGCTATTAATAGACACTCTATTGTAAGAGAAGAGAATTAGACATCACGTTAAAAAATTAAGGGTTTTCCCTCTTGGCTTCTTGAAAGCTTTTCTTTGAATACCTTAGGAATTCTCTGGGTGTTCTAGGCTTATCAATCCAAGTAATCACCTTGGCTTGTGGCGCCATCTACCTTCAAACTTGGTTCGCTAACTCGTTGGATCGTGGGTCGAGATCGTATCAAGGTTCGCCATCCCGAGGGTTAGAGGGGTCGAGTCTTTCATTATCCAAACTTGGGTATTGGCTAGATCGCCATCTCGTATCATTTGGTATCAGAGCTAGTGCCTTTACCCAGGTTATATCCTTTTAATCTTGTGTTTTTCTTGTTTCTTTGAGTTCTTGGAAAAGTTCCTATCAGGGTTTTCTTTTTTGTTCTTGCTTTCTTTGTTCTTTAGTCCAAAAAAAAAAAAATCCAAAAAGGATTGCGTATTAGTCTTTCTTTTGTGCTGGTTTTTGTTCCTTTGAAATAAAAAAAAAATCACTGTTCCGGTATTGTAGCAAGTACTGTTCGCCGCCACTGTTCATCGCGGTCAGTGTTCATCCGGTGAATTTTTTTTACTTAATTTGTCTAGTTTTGTGGTGTTTGGTTGTACGTTTTCCGGGATTTGTTTAAAAAAAAAAGGCGTGCTTAAAGGGAGTAAAAGCCGAGCACACAAACTAAACCAATTAAACTAAAGTATATTTGGCTGGAATACTGTCCTTGTGCATCCGAATAGACCTGGTGAAACATCCAGATCGTTGGACAGATCACAACGCCACGTACGAACGTTTAATTGAACCGGATTCTACTCTTCTTGTTTCTTGGAGTTTTGTTGGGTTTTCTTGTAATTTGGTGTTGAAAGGAAAAGTCGTGCACTTTCATTGCAAAAGTCGTGCATTTAAAAAAAAAAAAAAAGGAGGAAGAAAGTGGATTGCAATCCTTTGTCCCAGCAAAATTTCATTCAAAAAATCATCATATTTGGGGTTAGAGTCTTAATCAATCCTTTCTTGAGTCAAATTCTTGT
>CM045568.1:11019164-11059775 GCA_024721245.1 Mitragyna speciosa
GGATCCGCGGTTTCTCTCCTGTCACCTACACTTGTATTTTGGTTGCCTCGTTCCACTTGAATGAATGTGCATCCCTTTGTTCCTTCCTTGGACACTTCGTCAATGGTCTTTGAGGCACCCACTTGTTCTTGGATTGCACGAATGAATACTTGTAGCGCGTTCTGGAATTCCTTAGCCCGTGCTCTTGTCACTGGTCCACTAGGCACCCTAACTCCGCGATTTTGATCGTCATGAGTGATCAACATGTCCTCATCATTCCCCTCTTCTTGAGAAGGATTTGTCCTCAAATCAAGCTCATCACCTACAGGGAAAGGACTTAGATCAGACACATTAAATGTGGCACTAACTCCATACTCACCGGGCAGTTCAAGTTTGTATGCATTGTCGTTGATACGCTCCACAACTTGAAACGGTCCATCTCCACGTGGAAGCAACTTGTTGTGCCGTTGAAGAGGAAACCTCTCTTTTCTCATGTGCAACCACA
The DNA here is from genome assembly GCA_024721245.1 of Mitragyna speciosa. Classification (NCBI taxonomy): domain Eukaryota; kingdom Viridiplantae; phylum Streptophyta; class Magnoliopsida; order Gentianales; family Rubiaceae; genus Mitragyna; species Mitragyna speciosa. Next base: position 11,019,649 of record CM045568.1, read on the forward strand.
CCCAATCGCCCGGTGCAAAAACTACTTTGTGCCGACCCTTGTTGGCTTGTTTCATGTATTATTCTGTGCGCTTCTCAATGTTCATACGTACTTTCTCGTGCAATTGTCTCACAAACTCAGCTTTTTTCTCACCATCTAAATTCACATGCTCAGAAACAGGTAAAGGAGACAAATCCAAAGGAGTTAGTGGGTTAAACCCATACACAATTTCAAATGGTGAACATTGAGTGGTAGAGTGAATGGTTCTATTATATGCAAACTCTACATGAGGTAGACATTCTTCCCAAGATTTAATATTCTTTTTAATGATCGCACGCAATAATGTAGCTAAAGTTCTATTAACGACTTCTGTTTGACCATCAGTTTGAGGGTGACTAGAAATAGAAAACAACAACTTAGTGCCTAACTTAGCCCATAAAGTCTTCCAAAAGTAGCTAAGGAATTTCACATCCCTATCGGATACAATAGTCCTAGGCATGCCATGCAACCTAACAACTTCCTTAAAGAACAAATTAGCTACAATAGAAGCATCATCGGTTTTGTGACAAGCAATGAAATGTGCCATCTTAGAAAACCTATCAACAACAACAAAGATGGAATCATTACCCCTTTTTGTCCTAGGTAATCCAAGTATAAAATCCATAGAAAGATCTACCCATGGTTCCTTAGGGATAGGCAATGGAGTATACAAACCGTGGGGTTGGACCTTGGACTTAGCTTGTCGGCACGTCACACATTTTGCCACCATTTTCTCAACATCCCTCCTCATTCGTGCCCAATGGAAGTGCTCTTGTAAGATCCCAAGAGTCATTGCAACACCGAAATGTCCCATCAATCCTCCTCCATGCGATTCCCTAACAAGCAATTCTCTCAAGGAACAATTAGGAATACACAATTTGTCTAAGTACCATAGATAACCATTAGAGATGCAGTATCTTCCGTTAGCCATCTTCTTGCATTTTTCATAAATGGCAGCAAATTCATGGTCATTAATATACAAATCTTTAATCATTTCAAAACCAAGTAGCTTAGCATCAAGTGTAGTGATCAAAGTGTACCTTCGAGATAGTGCGTCAGCTACCACATTACTCTTACCGGATTTGTATTTAATAACATAAGGAAAAGACTCCACAAAAGCCACCCATCGGGCATATCGTTTACTCAACTTGTTTTGTCCCTTGAGGTGCTTCAAAGATTCATGGTCGGTGTGGATAACGAACTCCTTGGGCCTCAAATAGTGTTGCCACGTCTCCATAGCACGAACAAGCGCATACAATTCTTTGTCATAGGTGGGGTAGTTCAATGCGGCACCATTGAGTTTCTCACTAAAGTACGCAATTGGCTTGCCCTCTTGCATCAACACGGCACCAATCCCTATACCTGAAGCATCACACTCAATTTCAAAAGTCTTCTCAAAGTTAGGTAAGGTTAATAATGGTACATGTGTGAGCTTGTCTTTGAGTAAATTAAAAGCTTTTTCTTGAGCTTCTCCCCAATGGAATTTCTCATTCTTCTTGATAACAGTGGTCAACGGGGCGGCTATCGTGCTAAAATCTTTAACAAATCGCCGGTAGAAACTGGCAAGACCATGAAAGCTCCTCACTTCTCCAATGGATTTTGGAGTTGGCCATTCTTGAATTGCCTTCACTTTACTTTCATCCACATGTATACCCTGTGAACTCACAACAAATCCTAGAAACACAAGTTGGTTAGTGCAAAAAGTGCACTTCTTGAGATTAGCATAGAGCTTCTCTCTTCGAAGTACTTCAAGAACCTTTCTCAAATGATCCACATGGTCTAAGAGATTTCTACTATAAATCAAGATGTCATCAAAGTACACAACCACAAATCTTCCTAAAAATGGGCGCAATATATGGTTCATCAACCTCATGAAAGTACTAGGGGCATTAGTTAACCCAAATGGCATGACCAACCATTCATACAACCCGTGTTTAGTTTTGAATGCAGTTTTCCATTCATCCCCCCCTTTAATTCTAATTTGGTGATACCCACTCTTAAGATCAATCTTTGAAAAGATTTCGGCATCACACAATTCATCAAGCATGTCATCTAATCGAGGAATGGGATGGCGATACTTTACCGTAATGGAGTTAACGGCTCTACAATCAGTGCACATCCTCCACGTTCCATCTTTCTTGGGCACAAGGATGACCGGAAAGCGCATGGGCTCAAGCTCTCCCGAGCCCAACCTTTTTCTAGTAGCTCTTCCACTTGTCTTTGAAGCTCCTTGGTTTCTTCCGGGTTGCTTCGATAAGCGGGTCTATTGGGCAAGGACGCCCCGGGGACAAAATCTATTTGATGTTCAATCCCCCGAACGGGTGGTAGCCCACATGGCACTTCCTTGGGGAAGACATCTTCGTAGTCCTGCAAGAGAGAAACAGTAACACTAGGCAAAGACGGGTCAAGCTCATCAGTAGCAATTAATGCCTCTTTACACAAGAGCAGGAATATAGGCTGGTGAGAGAGACAAGCTTTCCTCATTTCATTGGCTTTTAGAAAAAGGTTTTGTTTTCTCTCTGGTTTTTCCTCTACGGCCGATTCAATATTTGCCCTTTTTTTCTCATTTTTCTCGGCCTTTGGATTTTTCACAGCTTGCTCTTTCTTTTTCTTTTCATTTTCTCGCTCACTTTCCTTTTGCAAAGCCACTTGATCCTCATACACTTGCTTAGGAGTGAGTGGAGCAAGTGTAATCTTCCTATTGTTAGGAAGGAAGGAGTATTTGTTGGAGTACCCATCATAATTAACCTTCTTATCAAATTGCCATGGTCTCCCAAGTAACAGATGGGTAGCTTGCATAGGTACAACATCACAAAGTACATCATCTTCATACCTCCCAACCCTGAATCGTACAAGGACTTGCCTAGAGATCCTCACTTCACCACTATTGTTGAGCCATTGAAGCTTGTAAGGCCTAGGATGCTCCTTGGTAGGCAAAGCTAACTTCTCTACCATCAAAGCACTAGCAACATTAGCACAACTGCCCGTATCAACAATGAGACTACACACCTTGTCTCGGATGTGACAACGGGTGTAAAAGATATTCTCACGTTGAAGCTCATCCTCCTTAAATTGGGTGGTCAAGGCTCTTCTGGCTACCAATCCCACGTGATCATTAGTGGGGACTTCTTCTCCGGATTCTTCACCACTTTTCCTCCATCAAAGGTGGCATCCCTTCATACTCCTTTTCATCATCAGTGATGACCTCACCACTAGTCAATGTGATCATAGTCCGCTTGTTTGGGCATTGGGAAGCAATGTGCCCAACTCCAAGGCATTTGAAACACTTGATGTCCCGATTGCGGGTTTTATTTGGGTCATGAGAGGCTTGCCCTTTACCCTCTACCCTTGCTTGGTTGTTCACGGGCTTTGGAGAGGGAGTAGAAGAAGTGGCCCGTTCCTCTCTCTTTGGTTGAGTTGGCCTAACATAGGTAGATTGGAAATTGGAATTAGATCTTCCTTGGCCCCTCTTCTTGATTCTTTTCTCAATCTTTCCGGCTTTGTCTACCATCTCTTCCATATCCATGTAGTGTTGTAGCTCCAATAATTCGGCTATCTCGGCCCTCAATCCATTCAAGAACCTAGTCCATAGTAGCCTCAAGATCCTCTGCTATATCGGCACGGAGCATTAACATCTCCATTTCCTTGTAATAATCTTCAACGCTTCGATTACCTTGAGTTAAGGTTTGTAACCTTGGACACAAGTCTCGGTGGTAGTAGGTAGGAACAAAACGTTTCCTCATAGCCGTTTTTAATTCTTCCCAAGTGCGGATTGGTGGCTCTCTGTGCCTCCTCCTACCCGTAGCCAATTGATCCCACCACACAATTGCATAATCAGTAAAATCAATGACGGCCAGTTTTACCTTTTGCTCTTCGAAATAGGAATTGCAATCAAAGATCATCTCTATTTTCTTCTCCCACTCGAGGTATGCTTCGGGATCGGACTTGCCTTGAAAGGTGGGAATCTTCATTTTGATCCCCCTAATGGCGTCTCCTCCTTGATCATTGTCACGCCTCCCACGTCTAGGCCTCCTCACGAGTTCCTCTTCCTCATAGTGATATTCATCCGACTCATACCTTGGAGTCCCACTTTAGCCTATTTCGGGATTGGCTTTGGGAAGTATCCAAGTGGTCAAGGCGTTCATGAAGGGGTTCTAAGGCGCGATCCAACATGCCTTGGAACTCGGCTCTCATCGCCTCAGTCAAGAGTCGAACATCAATTGGTTGAGGAGTTCCACCTTCCCTAGACATTTTTTTTTCTTTTTTTTTTTAAACAACCTACAAGAAAAATGTTAGTAGTAAAAGAAGACCTCACCCACTCGTTCTCACTAGATGTTCCCTCACTCTCGTGTATCACTCAATCACTTTAATGCACTCACCGCTCCTCAATTGGCCTCCGTATGCCTCCCTTTGAAGAGTTAGGATTCCTCCAAAGGTACTCAAACACTCACCAATTTAGAATCACCCAAGTGTGGCAAGAGGTTGGAATAGAATACAAAGAAGCTAGACTCAATTGGAAGTTCAAATAGAAGCAAAAGAATAATGATGGATAAACTGGAATTTTACCAAACACAAAGAGGACAATAAGAGAACACAAGAATTTGATTCAAGAAAGGATTAATTAAGACCCTAACCCCCAATATGATGATACTTGAATGAAATTTTGCTGGGTCAAAGGATTATAATCCACTTTCTTCGTCCTTTTTTTTTTTTTTTAAATGCACGACTTTTGCAATGAAAGTGCACGACTTTTCCTTTCAACACCAAATTAACAAAAAAACCCAACAAAACTCCAAGAAACAAGAAGAGTAGAATCCGGTTCAATTAAACATTCGTACGTGGCATTGTGATCTGTCCAACGATCTGGATGTTTCACCAGGTCTATTCAGATGCACAAGGACAGTATTCCAGCCAAATATACTTTAGTTTAATTGGTTTAGTTCGTGTGCTCGGCTTTTACTCCCTTTAAGCACGCCTTTTTTTTTTAAACAAATCCCGGAAAACGTACAACCAAACACCACAAAACTAGACAAATTAAGTAAAAATTCACCGGATGAACAGTGACCGCGATGAACAGTGGCGACGAACAATACTTGCTACAGTACCAGAACAGTGATTTTTTTTTTTTTAATTCAAAGGAACAAAAACCAGCACAAAAGAAAGACTAATACGCAATCCTTTTGGATTTTTTTTTTTTGGACTAAAGAACAAAGAAAGCAAGAACAAAAAAGAAAACCCTGATAGGAACTTTTCCAAGAACTCAAAGAACAAGAAAAACACAAGATTAAAAGGATATAACCTGGGTAAAGGCACTAGCTCTGATACCAAATGATACGAGACGGCGATCTAGCCAATACCCAAGTTTGGATAATGAAAGACTCGACCCCTCTAACCCTCGGGATGGCGAACCTTGATACGATCTCGACCCACGATCCAACGAGTTAGCGAACCAAGTTTGAAGGTAGATGGCGCCACAAGCCAAGGTGATTACTTGGATTGATAAGCCTAGAACACCCAGAGAATTCCTAAGGTATTCAAAGAAAAGCTTTCAAGAAGCCAAGAGGGAAAACCCTTAATTTTTTTAACGTGATGTCTAATTCCCCTCTCTTACAATAGAGTGTCTATTAATAGCTAAAAGAAACAAGGCTTAATTGCCTTAAAGCCCTTACATTAGGTCCTAGGCTATTACAACTTGAAAAACAGGAAAAAAACATAAAACCTCGTAAAAGCCCGAAAGTGAACCGCGCGACAAACCGTGGGAGGATGATCCGCGGGTTCTTCCGCGGTTGTGTTGAAGAGAGTTTCTGGACACGAACCGCGGGAGAAACCGCGCGATGGAGTATCCGCGGTTTATGACGCGATTTCTCTCGTGACTTGATCAACACTTTTGGACACAAACCGCGAGAGAAACCGCGCGATGGAGTATCCGCGGTTTATGACGCGGTTTCTCTCGTGAATTGATCAACACTTCTGGACGTGAACCGCGTGTGGACCCGCGGGAAGGTCATCCGCGGTTGGATCCGCGGTTTCTCTCCTGTCACCTACACTTGTATTTTGGTTGTCTCGTTCCACTTGAATGAATGTGCATCCCTTTGTTCCTTCCTTGGACACTTCGTCAATGGTTTTTGAGGCACCCACTTGTTCTTGGATTGCACGAATGAATACTTGTAGCGCGTTCTGGAATTCCTTAGCCCGTGCTCTTGTCACTGGTCCACTAGGCACCCTAACTTCGCGATTTTGATCGTCATGAGTGATCAACATGTCCTCATCATTATTGTTCTTCAATCACTTACTCCTAAAATTTGTTAATTTTCATTATGCAATAGTGACTCATTTTGATTCTTATAAACTGTGTTGGGTACCCACAGTTATCTAGATGTCATTTTGGTGAATATATATATGCTGTGTTTCATGCACATAATTTGTGCATATGTGGCTGAAAAATATTTAGTAAAATGCCGAATTATCTGTACGATTGCGTGTGAGTATACAAAGCCAGAAACTAAAAAAAGAAAGAAACAGAAAGAAATTATAGTAACTGGTTATTTTTAATTTGCTTTTTCGATACCTTGGTTTTCATCTCCTTTTGTGGATTTAATTTCGTAATTTTTATTTGGAAAAGTCTCAGTTTTGTTTTTGTTGTGTTTACATGAAAAAAGAGGGGGAGGAGAGAGGAATCTTGTTTGTTTTGAAAGAAGTAAAACTTTTCAACTTTCTCGAATTAATTTAACAAGGATTACTGTATTTTGAAGAGCATTCGATGTATTGATCCACTTAAGCACGTCATTGATTCCAGGGTTTTATGTTAGTATTCTTCACTCACTTTTACGTTTAGACTTTTTTTTTATTTGGCCATATGAAATATAATTTATGTAGCTTAGCTGACTTTGTGAAATGTTTTAAGAGGATCTCGTCAACTTTGAACTGTCTACTGCTAAAGGATTGCTTCAAGGTGCTATTATTTGTTCTTTTTCTTGAACTAGACTTGCTCAAATTCCTTACCTATATATTGACCAATGAACCTAACAAGATCCAGTGAGAAATACTTGTAACTGTTTTACCAATAATTTAATACTGCAAGGTAAATTTAGTTGCTTACCACAATGTTGCATCACCAACTTAAGCAAAGTGCTTCATCTACATTTTCAAACTCTTTGTTCCACGGATTCATTTGTTTATGCATTTTTATATGTTAAACCCTCTTAATGTTCCTTGTTGGAGAAAAAATCTATTTTCATTAGATTAACATTGAAGAAGAAATTGTCCAAGAACTAAACTACACTCAAGACTTGCATGCTAATGCTCTTCTTAGCTAAATTTTTTGTGCAAAAGATCAAGAAATACTTAAACAAAGGTTATTTTATTTCATTTTCTATGAGTATGTTTACGAATCACTTGTTTCTATTCAAAGCTTCCCATCATTAGTTGTTGATTACTAAATTCATTAATAATGGAAAATAGCGACTACCACATCTTTTCAACACTACACACACACAACATAAATATGATTAATTTATAACTTCAATGCAAGTTCAACAACCACTTCTGCAAACCCATTTAATGCAATAACACCATTTGCCTTTATGATATTCTTCCTTCTCCATATGCCTTTAGCTAGGCATAAATATCTTTGGAAGGTTTCCACAGTTATTATTTTGAAAAAGAAAAATTTTGAAACTTATTTGTGGCTGCCGGCAACAGCACCTTAACAGTTTGTGATTGCTTCTTAACTGACTTCGTCAAATGTTTCAATTCATATAAACTTGGTTCGTATAAATACAAAGTCATCATGAGTGTTATATTGTCTTTGATACTAGTGGACGATTAGCAGTCTACTTTCCCTCTTTCTCTATCTCTATCTGTGAGATAATACGTTTTTTCGTTATATTTTCATGAAATTAGTTTAGTTTTCACTATCTGGTGGTATGTGTGAATAGTAACTGTCTAACTTTTCTAATGATAGTAATATGAACTCAAAATTTTAGATAGAATGCTCCAGCATGGTTGACATGGCACAAGAAATTGTGAAACTTAATGGATTTTCAAATAATGATGTTTGTGCCTATTTGGTCTCATTTTCTGGGTTCATGTCTTATCTGATTTGGCTTTATTGTGTCCATCATTTCTATGCTCTCAGTTATAACAATTCTCAAGGGAAAGGTTGGAGAGATCGAGCTTCTAGTTGCTCAAGTCGATGTAATAATTTCTGAGTGGATGGGATACTTTGTGTTGTAGGAAAACATGCTGGACACCTGTATATTGACTTGGTATAGTATATGAATACCTAGTTTTGTGTTGATGAAGTTGATTGATATGCATATGCAGACTATGGACATCTCTAAGATGGCTGCAGGGAGATGCTTCTTTCGCAGCTCCTTTCAAGCTTGTAGCAGAATAGGATGACTACATCCATGCTCTTGTATCTTATTACAAAGTGTCATAAATTGATGGGCTTTTCAGCAAGGTGACTTGTTTTTAATATTTTTGATGTTCCCAAAATAATTTGTGTTGTAGGATAGTAATTCTGACACTGGGAAGTTTGACTTGTTCGATCCATCATCTAAGGCAGTAGTTGTTGGCACTATAACTCTCTCATGTTCTATTGAGGTGTGGCAATGCTAAGATATTATTTCTGTTGGGTTTGTTTTGTTTGTGATGGTTAAACATTAAACACATGGTTAAAACCAGGTCTTTTTTTCAAGTTATTTATTTCTTACAATTCAATCTTCAAGCAGTTAATATTGATTGATAGTTGAGAGCAGTACACTTGTGTCATCTTACACCTTCTCATGAAGATAATTGTGTTACTTACACAGGATTATAATGAAGAAAGGAAACCTTTTGTTTAATGAGTTCTCTTATTTAATTGATGCTTTTGACAATCAACTGGCACTTGATAAGATGTGTACTTTAGAGTTAGTTTTTGCCCCATTTATTAACTTTCCTTTAGAGCTTGTTTTATCATTACAAGGGGGCTACTGTTCTAATTGTCTTGTGTGTAATTTATTTCTGCTCTATGTTACACTCAATCACCCATTACCTTTTCTTTTAAATGGAGTGCCTTGAGAGAGGCTTAAATGCTGGAATGGTGTAGCTACTCTATTGAAGAAGAATTGAGGCTCTTTTGCATTTCATAGAATATTATGTGAAGCATACACTGATATCATGTTTTGACTATTTTACTCTATACTTAAATTTTTTTCTTGACTTATCAGTTCTGATAAATATAATGTCTTTCAGGCATACAACATCTTGATGTTAAGATAAAGTGGCCAAATGACTTGTATGTCGATGGCATTAAAGTAGGAGGCAGCACGTCAACATATAAGTCAAAGAAGTTTAATGTCAGTGCTGGTAAACAGTCTTATGGCAGCACGTCAACATATAAGTCAAAGAAGTTTAATGTCAGTGCTGGTAAACAGTCTTATGCTTTTGTAATTAACGAACATCTGTGCTTCTACATCATCAAATGTTATAGAACTAAAGCAAATTTTTTGGGATTTTTTTTCTTATCACATTTTACTATAGACACATTTCAAGCATTTTCTAACATGTATGGTGTGTGTGTGCTCATGATTATTGCATCTCAATTGGAGGTTGCTTATTAATTTAACTACTTCTGAATATTATTATCCTTGTAGCAATACGCTTGAAAGTCAATAATGATATGCCAACTATTTGTTTGAATGTAATTGTGAAAAAATTCACTCCTACTACTTTTGAACTATTATAAGAAGATCTAATGGCAGCATTCTTCAGTAAATTTGAGAATATGTACAATGTTTTCATGCAGCTAGTTGAATTTTTTTTCCCAACCATTCATGAGTTCTGTAAGCTATCCTCTCATGTTAGAATGACTATTTCTTCTCATGAGTTATGTAAGCTGTCTTCTCATGTTAGGAAGTAGATAGTTTTACCTGTGCAACCATGTTTGATAGTACAGTTGCTCGAGAGATTGGAATCTGTATGTTATGAAGCAAAATGCATAAATCTTTTTAATGCTGATGCAATTTATCTTCATGTTGTAGTTACCCTACATCCAATATGTTTTGCAATAACAAGAACTGAAAGCATGTCAATTAGGAAATTAACCAACAGCTTAAAATAAAGCTAAACAATTTTACTTTAATACTGGTGATTATCCCCTCATAAATTTTATTACCATTTCATTTCACATAATAATTATAAGGTTTTATAAATTTAATTGCACTTTTTTAGTATTATATGGGACAGCGAAAAAGAAAAGTATGGTTAATTTATCAGGATCAAGGATGTGCACTTTAGGATTCAAATAATTCTTTCTAGAAAAAGTTGTTCTTGCCATTCTTACATTATCTCCATCAAAGTAGAGAATACAATAGTGCAGCAATAGGTCAACATATTTCTAACCTCCCCCACTGCTAAAAAATATTAAGTAATTTTCTTTTGCTTACATACCATTTTGAATCGCCCAAGAAAAAGTTTAAAGCAGCCATAGGAAGCTATAAGATTTGTTTCCAATGTGATGCAAACAGTTGTCTTCTAGAATATATTCCTTATTGTCATCCCTTTACTATTTAACTATGGATGAATTTCCATCACTACGTACTGCATTATTAGAGGGTAGGGTAAATATATACTCCCCTTATCTCTATTGGCATCTATAACCAAAAATGACTTTTAGCTCAAATTTTATGGTTAGACTACAAAGCATTCTTTTAAATTTTGGCTGTCTCTTGTAATCGTAATGCCCTTAGTGATGCTCATTTTTTGGTCTTTATGTCATGTTGATAAGGATTTAAGCATGTTTCTAGGGTGCTAAATAATATCTCCTTCATTATTTGACTTTTACATTGCATCTTGAGTGCAGTTTTATTTAATGATATTCATTGTTGAAGTTTTATCATGACCATTAGTTTATTAGATGTTAAAGATAAGTACTGCAATTCATTGGTAGAACAAAAAAATTAAACAGTGAAATTGCAGGTGTTAGTAATTTGCTATAATCTTATATAATTTTCTAGCATTAACAAATATGTACATAGGTAAATGAAATCACAAGTATAGTAGACTAGACATTGAATCTTGTTGTCCTTTTTAAATGGTTTTGAATCATTGACGTCTCATTTTGAATTTTGATGTTAAGCATTGAAAAAAATGGTCAACTTCAAGCTAATGCAAAGAAGTGATGCAAATGCTCCTTAGCTCCAAGCATGGAGATCAATGTCCACTCAAAAGATAAAAAGCAAGTTGACAAGGTTGGTAGGTGGTGACAAAATTTCACTCGAAAGGAAGATTGTTCAATATACTTGTTGACTACAAGAGACATTTAAAATTAACTTTTATCTTTCTTACTCTAGTTGTTGTTTGATGAGACTTTGTTTTTGATTTTTCGTTTTCTGCATCAAATGAGTTATTGTAAAAATAGGTGTGTTCAACGATTTTTGTACAGTTCTGAATATTAATTTTTGTTAATTGAAAGGATGGTTATTTTATAAATATAGTTATTGATGATATTGTGATTGATTTGAGATTCAATGCAATAATTGTAGTAGGATTTATATATATATATATATATATATATATTGTGTCAAGTTGTTGTGTTGCATAAATAATAACTATAATGGCAAACAAATATTGTCATTGAATACAATGTTCTCAGTAACAATGTTATGTTGTCACTAAATACAATTCATAGTGACAATGTGATATTGTTACTAAACACAATGTCACTAGTGATTACATCATGTTGTAACAGAATGCATCACTTTAGTGACGATTTTTTGTTATTACTAAAAAATATATTAGTGATGACAGAACTTTGTCATTGAATATCATTAAGTAAAGCATTAGTGACGATATAGTTTTGTCATTTAATGAGAATGTATCAATGATGACCAAAGTCATCACTAAAGAATGTATCAGTAACAAAAAGGTGTTGTCATTGAACATTGAACGGTGGGTAAAATCAAGCATTAGTGACAAGTTATTATTGTTACTGAATAGGAAATGTTTTAGTGATGACCAAAGTCATCACTGAAGAATGTATCAGTGACAAGAAGACTTTGTCATTGAATATTGAATAGTGAGTGAAATCAAGCATTAGTGATGACAAGACATTGTCATTGAATAACGAATATTTTAGTGACGACCAAAGTCGTCACTAAAGAATGTATCAGTGACAAGGAGACTTTGTCATTGAATATTGAATAGTGGGTAAAATAAAGTATTAGTGACGATATAGTTTCGTCATTAAATAGGTAATGCATCAGTGACGACAAAAGTTGTCACTGATAAATACTTAATAGTGACAATATTGTTTGCAATTTTTCTAACAAGGAAAAATTTTTGCAATTTTATATATATATTCCCATTAAGGCGTGCCACGTATGCATAAACAGTGTGCCACGTCAGCTAATAGCAAGTGACAACTGCCACCATAACCAGGGATTTCTAGAGGGCGTACTGTTGAGCGGAACCACTGAAGTAAAAGACGTAAATGCCCCTGCGGGGCAAATTTCTATATAAGTACTCATTCCTACCATCAGTTTCATCTCAAGCTCAATATTCTAAGCAAATAAGATCAACGATTAACGATAAACATATCTTCATAATATGAATAATAAGATGTATAATAAAAATAAAAATTATGTTGTCAAATCAACTGTGAATTATTTGTGCCTATATAACGAACGAAGTAACCACTTCGTTATATACAAACATTCTGAATAACACAACAATTGTTAAATTCGGTTCTTCATTCCAGAAACACCAATGGCTGCCCATGCGTATTCAACGATAATAGACGACGTCACCACTGGAATCATCGAGACAAGAGCATCATCAGAACCTATTTCAATCCAACTAGAGATGCCTAGCTTCGCAAAACAACTCGTAAATCATATGCGGAAGAGGTCACTAATGATCGATACTGTGCATCATTAAGTACTCACCTCAGTGTCCACCGAATTCAACTGGGAATGTGCGTATAGTCATATACGATGACAGGCTAATTGGAGATGACAATAGGCAAGCCGAGTTCACCTTTCCGGTAACATACCAAGTGGAACTAACATATTTCGGATCATCATTTGCATCTGCAAATGAGAAGTCCTGTCCTTGGAGAGCAACATACTACTTAGAAGGCAGCAATCTCAAGTCAAACACGTTCTTTAGCAAGATAAAAGGGTACCTCAAGTTCTGCACGTCAACATTCCCGATTGACATCAACATCAGGCCTCCAACAATCAAAGTATTATCCAAAAATTCACCAATCCACAAGGTTGATGTATGGCACTGCAAGCCATCAGAGCCCATAAGAGCTCTATGCCGCACCACATCGTACAAAACATCATATGCACGTTTTAATAATTTGATAGAATCTGGTATTGGGCATGCTGCATCGGAATTGGAATCGAGAAATTCAGTATCAGATTTTAGGCCCATAAAGGAGAACGAAGAGGATCCAGGACCATCAGCGAGCGAAGTCAGTGAATCAAGTTCAGGCCCATCACATTTAGCAGTTATGCCTGAACAAATGGGCCAACTAATTGATGCTGTTGTACAAGCTATTAAGATCCAGCCCTAGTGCAAGTAGCAATCAAATTGATAAGCCCAGATTTAAGTGAATTTGGGCCTCTGCACAAGAATAATGTAATATGATTGTAAATCGTTCTTTTATTTAATTATTTCATTATTATATATTTTTGATGATTTTAATTGCGAAATATGTTTAATAATCACATTGTTAAATTAATCAACGTAACCGGAAACTAACATAATCAATGATAATATTTTATTCTTTGATGAATCTGGAAATGTAAAGTACATTTATTAACAGGCTCCCACAAAATGAACACGATAATAGCATTCGTTTTGCAATTATCGTAGTCTCCACTAACTTTCTCAGCTCCATCAGAAAAGCTAACAATCATGCACCTTCCACGATGTAGGAAATTGAGATAGCGCTTATACGGGCGAATACTAGATGAATTTGCTCCATCGGGGATGCTATTAAATGTTAATGTATCCCTACCCAAAAGTCTATATCTATCTAGCATCTCAGGACGGATCATAACTCCACAAACGGAGTTATAAGCACTTCCGGAAACAGCAGAGTAGTCAAATATGCCTTCAAACGTCGGCTTATTAACCATACTCGGTTCCTTATCAAGAACAACATACACTGAACACGTGCCGCCAAACGGACCGCCGTCTTGCATCTCACTGTTACAAGGCTTGACGCACATAGAACCCAATAAATATAGGGATGCCACCTTTATCTTGTGCCCGTGCCTCTGATTAGTAGACGAACCAAGTGCCGGATAATGTATGTACTCTGCCTGGAAACAATTAATCTCGCTTAGCCCCTCGAATTTACTGCTAAAAACGGCATCGCAGCTTCCAGTTTCTGGGAAGTTATACATTCGCTTCTTTCGAACATATCTGCGTTTGGATATACTCTTGATGTTTGACGGAGCACCCGGATAGTGAAGTCTGCGCCTAGCATAAGGACGGCCGGATATGTCGGATGGAAAAGTTCGTTTCAGACGTGCCATGACGAAAGACAAAAAATTGAACACAGTCGAAATGAAAAAAATGCATAGAACGACTATATTTGATACCGGAGGAACCCCTTCAATTGAACGTATAATAATTATGCCAACACGTTAACGAATATAACGTACAACACGGGTTATTAAATTCAAAATACGTAATGATTTTGCCTGCCACAAAGGTACGATATTCAAATTATTATTCTTCCGCCATAATTTGAAATTAGAATTCTTCCGCCACAAATCTAATCAACAGTACCTGAACGTGACACGTGGGCCAGCGTCTCTAACAAGTAACGCAATCAGATAAAGCCACGTGTCCACGAATCGTCACGCATAATACTTGAGGGCATACCGGTCATTTTACACAACATACAGTGCTGATATTATTGATGAACAGGGCTAAATTGTACGATTTGGCACCAACGGCCACACAAACCCTGTTCATCTACAGGGAGCCTGGAACCAAGCAACAACCAATCATCTTCTACCACGTAATAGATGTGGGGCCCACATGTGCCGCCTAATGGGAATATATTACGTGGTAGAAGATGATTGGTTGTTGCTTGGTTCCAGGCTCCCTGTAGATGAACAGGGTTTGTGTGGCCGTTGGTGCCAAATCGTACAATTTAGCCCTGTTCATCAATAATATCAGCACTGTATGTTGTGTAAAATGACCGGTATGCCCTCAAGTATTATGCGTGACGATTCGTGGACACGTGGCTTTATCCGATTGCGTTACTTGTTAGAGACGCTGGCCCACGTGTCACGTTCAGGTACTGTTGATTAGATTTGTGGCGGAAGAATTCTAATTTCAAATTATGGCGGAAGAATAATAATTTGAATATCGTACCTTTGTGGCAGGCAAAATCATCGCAGCCTGTTAGAATTATTGGTCGTTTTTCGCATTGCGGCATTTTTATATCCCCTCGTGAGCCGTTGTCGTCCCTTCCGATGTACGCATTTGGAGTCTTCCATAGTAAGCCAAATTGTGTCTTTCACGATAGCCCATTTGAGTCTTCCGTATTACGCTGTATTTTATCTTCCCAAACACATCACGTTCGGCTTCTCTCGTAAGATATTTGTTTGTCTTCCCAAGCAATAAACACATGTGTCTTCCCGAATGTTCCTTTCTGTGTATTCCCAAACAAACTTTATGTGGCTATTTCGTACATCGCTTGAACGACTCGTTTTAATTATGTTGAATGTATCATGAAATATTGGACGTGATGAAGATGAAAATAAGTATATTGATATCTAGATTATTCAAGAATTATTGGTGTCTTAAACATATTTAGTCACGCAGTTTTAATTGTACTTTACGACTTGCAAGATGTCCGGGGTATTAATTCGATGAATTTAATATGACAATTAACGGATAAAGACATGTCAATTGAAATCAAAACGGTTTAATTTATTAATAACAATAATAAAATTGGGTTTGTGACCCAATTATCACACTCCACTCGGAGATTACAACATCTATTGCACGATTAAGTAGTTCTACAGAAAAGAAAGGACTGAATTCATTCAACTTCCGAAAAATCAAAATATACAGCCTCCGGATGATATTTTGAAAATTGACTACACTGGGTCGTATCCAGATACTCTCTGTACGCTTGTACGAGGTGATCCGGAGGAGCCTCCTTGGGGTGTGATTTATCCGAAAAACCACACGTATTACGTTCCATGGCCTGAAGAATGGCCTTATTATTCCCTGATTGTACAACTGAACGTGAAACGGCGTCGGTCTCGGAGTCAGTGGTATCGCACTTAGGTTTGTATCCATGTTCCCCTGCGTGCCACGACTCAGGTCCTGCTCGTCGAGTTCGACGTGCTCTCCGGAGATATTGTGTGCGGCTGCCTGCTTTGCGCTTGCCCTTCAGAGGCGGAGGCTCTGTCGGTTTCTTGATAGAGGGGCTCGGTGAGGAACACGAGCGTTGCATTTTCTAATGTCCAGGTCCTTAGAGACTCTTTATCTGGCCTGTCCAGATAGTCGCTGTATGATGATTCAGGACCCGGATTGCACAGGACTATTGTGGGTATTCCCCCTTGATCTGGACTGGTTTCCCGTACTTACAATTTGAAACCCAGTCCCTCTGAGCCCCGACAAACTCTTTATAATGCTTCAGGTACTATGGGTTTACGTCATCAATGACGTTGTACCAGGCATCGTTGCTGTACAGTTTTTTATTCAGGTCCAAATGACCGCATAGATAGTTATGCGGACCTAATGATCTGGCCCATATTGTTTTGCCTATTCTAGATGGGCCTTCTACAATAATAGATTTGGGCCGAACAGGCCTGGTTTCGGATGGCCTGATATTGACTTCGGCCCACTCGATCAGTTCAGGCTTGTTATTATTTGCCAGCGGAAATGGGCTTGTGTATTGTTGAGGAGGCGGAGCATAGAGTTTTTCGGCATGCGATTTGATTCTTTCATAATACAGGCAGTATGCCTTTGGATCGCCTTCCTTAATCACGCGGATGAAGTCGTCTAGATTACTTTGTTTCAGTGCCTCCTCGTAACAATCGAACTGCGTCTTGTACACCTTTCCTGTTTTGAAGGTCCCCCACTCGCAAAAATTCCCGTATTTGGATATGTACTCTCTAACTGCCATTGCATCTTTGGCAGCCTGTACATTTGGATGGTAAATTGTAGATCTTTGATCGTGTTCCATGTCGAAAAATTTACCGTTCCTTGTGTGGAACCTCTTTTGAAATTGCAATAACGCGTGTATGTGAGGAGTGCCGTCGTCGTGCATCTCCGAAGAAACTCGTATGTATGTGATGACATCTGGATCGGGGAACTTCCGAAGCAATTTTTGTATACATACTTCTTTTGGTACATCACATCGAGAGTAGGTGATGAACACATTTTTTGCATTTAATCTGAAACTGGTTTCTCGTGCCATTGTTTTGGAAAACGATGAAGGAGGAAGATTTCGGTTAACAAAGGATGAAGATATGTTTATCGTTAATCGTTGATGTTATTTACTTAGAATATTGAGCTTGAGATGAAACTGATGGTAGAATGAGTACTTATATAGAAATTTGCCCCGCAGGGGCATTTACGTCTTTTACTCAGTGGTTCCGCTCTACAAGAACCCCTCTAGAACTCCTTGTATATTGCGTCAGGTGTCACTTACTTTACAGTAGCTGAATCAATACTTTTTTCTTAAAAGCTCATTTAAATATTCTAATATATTATTAATTCTACATAAATACATATTTATAATCTAATTAATAAAAGATATAATAAGATAAAAAATTATATTGTCAAATCAACTGTCAAGTACTTGTGCCTATATAACGAACGAAGTAGCCACTTCATTATATACAAACATTCTGAGTAACACAATAACTGTTAAACTCGGTTCTTCATTTTAGAAACACCAATGGCTTGCCATGCGCATTCAACAACAATAGAAGATGTCACCACTGGAATCATCGAGACAAGAGCATCATCAGAACCTATTTCAATCCAACTAGAGATGCCTAGCTTCGCAAAACAACTCGTAAATCATATGCGGAAGAGGTCACTAATGATCGATACGTGCATCATTAAGTACTCACCTCAGTGTCCACCGAATTCAACTGGGAATGTGCGTATAGTCATATACGATGACAGGCTAATTGGAGATGACAATAGGCAAGCCGAGTTCACCTTTCCGGTAACATACCAAGTGGAACTAACATATTTCGGATCATCATTTGCATCTGCAAATGAGAAGTCCTGTCCTTGGAGAGCAACATACTACTTAGAAGGCAGCAATCTCAAGTCAAACACGTTCTTTAGCAAGATAAAAGGGTACCTCAAGTTCTGCACGTCAACATTCCCGATTGACATCAACATCAGGCCTCCAACAATCAAAGTATTATCCAAAAATTCACCAATTCCACAAGGTTGATGTATGGCACTGCAAGCCATCAGAGCCCATAAGAGCTCTATGCCGCACCACATCGTACAAAACATCATATGCACGTTTTAATAATATTGATAGAATCTGGTATTGGGCATGCTGCATCGGAATTGGAATCGAGGAAATTCAGTATCAGATTTCAGGCCCATAAAGGAGAACGAAGAGGATCCAGGACCATCAGCGAGCGAAGTGAGTGGAATCAAGTTCAGGCCCATCACATTTAGCAGTTATGCCTGAACAAATGGGCCAACTAATTGATGCTGTTGTACAAGCTATTAAGATCCAGCCCAAGTGCAAGTAGCAATCAAATTGATAAGCCCAGATTTAAGTGAATTTGGGCCTCTGCATAAGAATAATGTAATATGATTGTAAATTCGTTCTTTTATTTAATTATTTCATTATTATATATTTTGATGATTTCAATTGCCGTAATATGTTTAATAATCATAGTCTTAAATTAATCAACGTAACAGGAAACTAACATAATCAATGATAATATTTTATTCTTTGATGAATCTAGGAAATGTAAAGTACATTTATTAACAGGCTCCCACAAAATGAACACGATAATAGCATTCGTCTTGCAATTATCGTAGTCTCCACTAACTTTCTCAGCTCCATCAGAAAAGCTAACAATCATGCACCTTCCACTGGTATGCAGGAAATTGAGATAGCGCTTATACGGGCGAATACTAGATGAATTTGCTCCATCGGGGATGCTAGTTAAATAGTTAATGTATTCCCTACCCTAAAAGTCTATATCTATCTAGCATCTCAGGACAGATCATAACTCCGCAAACGGAGTTATAAGCACTTCCGGAAATAGCAAAGTAGTCAAATATGCCTTCAAACGTCGGCTTATTAACCATACTCGGTTCCTTATCTAAGCACAACATACACTGAACACGTTCCGCCAAACGGACCGCCGTCTTGCATCTCACTGTTACAAGGCTTGACGCACATAGAACCCTAATAAATATAGGGATGCCACCTTTATCTTAGTGCCCGTGCCTCTGATTAGTAGACGAACCAAGTGCCGGATAATGTATGTACTCTGCCTGGAAACAATTAATCTCGCTTAGCCCCTCGAATTTACTGCTAAAAACGGCATCGCAGCTTCCAGTTTCTGGGAAGTTATACATTCGCTTCTTTCGAACATATCTGCGTTTGGATATACTCTTGATGTTTGACGGAGCACCCGGATAGTGAAGTCTGCGCCTAGCATAAGGACGGCCGGATATGTCGGATGGAAAAGTTCGTTTCAGACGTGCCATGACGAAAGACAAAAAATTGAACACAGTCGAAATGAAAAAAATGCATAGAACGACTATATTTGATACCGGAGGAACCCCTTTCAATTGAACGTATAATAATTATGCCAACACGTTAACGAATATAACGTACAACACGGGTTATTAAATTCAAAATACGTAATCATTTTGCCTGCCACAAAGGTACGATATTCAAATTATTATTCTTCCGCCATAATTTGAAATTATAATTCTTCCGCCACAAATCTAATCAACAGTACCTGAACGTGACACGTGGGCCGGCGTCTCTAACAAGGAACGCAATCGGATAAAGCCACGTGTCCACGAATCGTGACGCATAATACTTGAGGGCATACCGGTCATTTTACACAACATACAGTGCTGATATTATTGATGAACATGGCTAAATTGTACGATTTGGCACCAACGGTCACACAAACCCTGTTCATCTACAGGGAGCCTGGAACCAAGCAACAACCAATCATCTTCTGCCACGTAATATATGTGGGGCCCACATGTGCCGCCTAATGGGAATATATTGGCCCTGTTCATATGTCCCTGTTCAACTTTAGAAAATTGCACTCTGGCCCCAATTACTTGGCAAATTTTTCACTTGAGTACAAATTATACTTTAAAAAATTGCACATTGCCCCAGTTTATTTAGCAATTTTTTCACCTGAGTACAGTTCGTATGAAATGTGATGGCCCACGGCTTAGGTAATGCTGACGTCCTTACTGCCGCAGCGAAGGTCTCAACTTTTAACTGGTTAATAATCAAGATTATCTGCTAATAATCACGTATTTAACACGTCGTAATCATGGATTAGCATTTAATTATCACAGATTATGCTCGTAATAATCGAGCTTTAGCCGTTAATAATCCAGCTTTAGCTATTAATAATTAACATTATCTACTACTAATCAAGGATTATCTAATAATAATCAAACTTTATATCTTAATAATCCAGCTTTAGTTGTTAATATTAAGATTATTTGCTACTAATCAAGGATTAGTTAATAATAATCACAGATTAATCACTTAACAGTAGAGCTTTAGCTCTTAATAATCCAGCTTTAGCTATTAATAATCTAGATTATCTGTTGATAATTACATTTTAATCTAATCCTAATCGAGATTTGCAGCTATTAATAACAGATTTAACACTTAATAATCGAACTTTAAATCCTATTGATCCAGCTTCAGATGTTAATAATCAAGATTATATACTTTTAATCACATATTAATCGCACAATAATCATGGATTAGCATTTAATAATCACAAATTATGCTCATAATAATAGAGCTTTAGCTCTTAATAATTCAGTTTTAGGTGTTCATGATCAAGATTGTGTCTTAATAATCACAGATTATTTGCTAATAATCAAGATTATCTATTGATAATCGCATATTAATTGTCTAATAATCAAGGATTAGCTGTTAATAATCACAGATTATGCTCGTAATACTAGAGCTTTAGCTCTTAATAATGCAGCTTTAGCTGTTAATAAATAAGATTATGTAATAATAAATTAAGATATTCATAATTAAACTCTAAGGAAGAAACACTTGGAAAGACTTAGCTCCTACGAAGAACGCCCCGCAGGGGTATACTTGCAATTATTGAGGGGCCTTTTTGCAATATTCCAGGTGGTTCCGCTCAACAGTACTCCCCTCTAAAACTCCCTGTATTTGGTGACAAGTTCCATTAGGTGACCCTTATTCAGATCATGCCATGTGGCACACCCTACAGGGAAGTAAAGAGTGTTTCATCAAATGATGTAGAGATCCAATCCTCACAAGGTGGTAATGAAGATGTCATTGAGAAACCTGTTCATAACGAGTTGAAAGTTCTTAAGCAAGCTCTTGGTGCACATCTTAAGGAGGAAGGAGATGGAGTGCAATGGAAAAACATTGTCTACACTAGATGCCGTGTCAAGGACAAGGTATGTGGCATGGTCATTGACAAAAGAAATTATATTAATGTGGCTAGTGCTCTACTTGTTGAGAAGCTAGGATTGCCCACCTTGAGACATCCACGACCTTACAAATTGCCATTATTCCTTAATAATAAAGATTGGAGGGTCATTAATCAAGTGGAAGTGGAGTTTTCCATAGGCAAATATCATGACAAGGTTCTTTTTGATGTGGTGCCAATGGAAACTTGCCATATAGTTTTGGGCCGTCCATGGCGGTGTGAAAGGAAGGCCACATATGATGAGCACAAGGATAGATACTTCTTCATGTGGAGTAGTCACAAGATTGTGTTAGCACCATTAACACCTCGTGAGGCATATGAAGATCAAGTGAGGATAATGAGCTCACAAGCAAAAGAAAAGAGTGAACAAGAGAATGGGAGAAAAAGAAGAGAGCAAGAGGTGAGGGATACAGAGGCCGAGGAAAATGAGAGGAAAAAGGCAATAGATAATTCGGCCTTAGAGGTAGAACAAGAGAAAAAACTAGTGTGTGCAAAAGCCAAAGATTTGGAGAGAGGACTTTATGCTTATCAACCTCTATTTGTTCCTTCCTACAAAGAGGCCTTATGTTCCACTAATTCTCCTAAACTTTGCTCTCCTAGTATTGTCATCTCTTTTGTGCAGAGAATTGAAGGTTTCACTCAACAAGGTTTGCCTCATAAACCATTTCTTCTCAAAGTTGTGAAGTGCCAAGCAAAACCTAAGGGGCCTAATGAATCCCGAGGACATGAAGTGGTCGAAAAATGTGCCATCAAAGTGAATCCTCAACTTTACTTCTTCGAGTTAATTTGGAAGATTTGGCAAACATGGGTGAATAGACGTGCTATACATAGAACCCTTACAGAGTATGGTCCTTCTATCCCCAAACTTGATGGTATACTTAGTTGGAGGTACAACTTGTCTCATCTTCCTAGTGTTGATTCCATATTTGTTTTATGGCTTAGTCAAGATTTGCATGTTCATTATTGTTTAGTCATTAGGAGTAGTTGGAATAAGTATGATAGTGGCATTAAGTTTCTTGAGTTTCTCAAAGTTAGGATGAGTGTTCAAGAGTCCAATGTTTTAAGCTATGTCTTTTGTAATGATTTTTCATATGGTAGTGATAGCTACTTTATCTTTTCTTGTTTTGAAAATGTGTTTGCATCTAGTTCTTTAGATTACATGTCCAATTGTCTTACTTTCCATTCCACTAAAGAGTCCCATTACGAGTACCATGCTAGTGGAATAAGTAGATTGTGTGATATTATGAGTTCTCATGAAATTCAATGTCTAAATTCTTTGATGGATGATATTTTGACAAGTTGTTGCTTATACTTGACTAAAGTCTTTAAGGATCATGTGCATGTAAAAGCCTTCTATGCGTTGAATGTCCAATGGGTTAATACACTCTTACCCTATCCCAGTTGCTATAATGACATTATTCTTAAATGCTGTCATATACTTGGGTTTGAATTAATCGATGATGACTTGTATAGTCCTAAATATCTTAAGGGGCGGATATGTGTACCCGAAGGAAGGATTCCTTCTCAAAGAAATTTTGAATGGGATGGAATGCACATGGTTGAAGCCTACAAGTCAAAATCGCTAGGTAAATATGGCTTCTTGGAGTTTGCTTTAATTGTCACTAATTTACTCTTTTGTGGTGTAGGGAATTTAAAGGCAAATCCTTTTCAAGAGGAGGGGAGCAATGTGCTGGATTTGAGGACAAATCCCTTTCAAGAGGAGGGGAATGATGTGAATCCGAGCGATGAGGACATAGTGATCACTCATGACAATCAATTACACGCTCATTCAAGAGGAACAAGGTTGTAAGGTTGTCAAAATACAAGTGTTGAAGGAATGAGAGAAACCGCGGCACAAACCGCGGATGATGCCTCACACGGTTTGTCATGCGGTTCACGTCCAGAAACTTTGATCAAGCCATGCGGGCAACCGCGTCATGAATCGCGGATACTCCATCGCGCGGTTTCTCTCGCGGTTCGTGTCCAGAAGTGTTGATCAAGTCACGAGAGAAACCGCGTCATAAACCGCGGATACTCCATCGCACGGTTTCTCCCGCGGTTCGTGTCCAGAAACTCTCTTCAACACAACCGCGGAAGAACCCGCGGCTCATCCTCCCACGGTTTGTTGCGCGGTTCACTTCCGGAATAATATGGGCTTTTACGAGGTTTTATATTTTTTTCCTGTTTTTCAAGTTGTAATAGCCTAGGACCTAATGTAAGGGCTTTAAGGCAATTAAGCCTTGTTTCTTTTTAGCTATTAATAGACACTCTATTGTAAGAGAAGAGAATTAGACATCACGTTAAAAAATTAAGGGTTTTCCCTCTTGGCTTCTTGAAAGCTTTTCTTTGAATACCTTAGGAATTCTCTGGGTGTTCTAGGCTTATCAATCCAAGTAATCACCTTGGCTTGTGGCGCCATCTACCTTCAAACTTGGTTCGCTAACTCGTTGGATCGTGGGTCGAGATTGTATCAAGGTTCGCCATCCCGAGGGTTAGAGGGGTCGAGTCTTTCATTATCCAAACTTGGGCATTGGCTAGATCGCCGTCTCGTATCACACTTTGATCTCTTCTTGATTATCAAGCCAATGAAGTTTGTAGGGCTTGGGATGCTCCACAGTCTCTAAGTGCAACTTATCTACAAATAAGGTACTAGCAACGTTAGTACAAGAACCACTATCAATGATCATGCTACATACCTTATTGAGCACAATACAACGCGTATGAAAGATGTGCTCTCTTTGTAGTGTCTCCTCATCTTCTTTATGTTGCACATTTAAAGCTTTTCTAGTAACCAATAGTTCACCACGTCACCACCAAAGAAGTTCGCTTCTTTAGTATCAGAACATCCTTCAAGAGGTGGCATCTCCTCTTCACCATCACTAGAAGTAACACTCTTGACATCCCCATTATCTAAGATCATCATAGCCCTTTTGTTTGGACAATTTGCAGCATAGTGTCCATAACCTTGGCATCTAAAACAACGTACCTCACTAAGCTTTAAGTTAGGCTCATTCTTACTCTTTGCTTGAGGCTTTGTGGAAGATGGTTCTTGCTTGACCCTCACGAATTGAATAGCTTGGTGAGAAGGTCCATGGTTTTCTCTCTTGTCAAAGGAACGATTCTCCCATTGAGCTCGTGATGATGATGAGCCAAAGTTGCGTGGCTTCATGGCTTTAAGTTGCCTATCAATCTTGATGGCCATGTCCACCAAGTCATTCATCTCCACATAGTGATGCAACTGCACACAATATCTAATTTCAGGGTTTAGACCACCCTTAAACCTAGCCATCAAAGCTTCTCCCTCTTCATCCATGTTGGCTTGAATCATCAATTTCTCCAATTCTTTATGATACTCATCCATCGACATGGTACCTTGCCTCAATGTTTGCAACTTCCAATGGAGATCACGAGTGTAGTAACTTGGCACATACCTCTTCCTCATAATCTTCTTCATCTCGGACCAAGTAGCCACGGGTTTCCTCTCTATATTTGATGCGATTTTTGTTGAGTTGATCCCACCAAATGCTTGCATAATCAGTAAACTCAACAACAAGCAAGACGTACCTTTTTTTCCTCAGTGTAGCTATGCATGCAAAAGTATGCTCCACATTTCTTTCCCATTCCAAGTAAGCATCAGGATCTAGTCTCTCTTAGAAAGATGGAACCTTCATCTTTATGCTCCCTAAATTGCCATCATGAGGTGGTTGGTTTCTCACCCTCCTCCCTTTGCGTGAGATTATTTCCTCATAGTTAGAATCATACTCTTCATGCTCATGAACATCCTCTTCATAAGTAGGTTTCTTGAAAACCCTAGTTTGGCCTTTAAAGGCGGACTCCATGCCTTCTACT
Organism: Mitragyna speciosa; assembly: GCA_024721245.1. Taxonomy (NCBI): domain Eukaryota; kingdom Viridiplantae; phylum Streptophyta; class Magnoliopsida; order Gentianales; family Rubiaceae; genus Mitragyna; species Mitragyna speciosa. The sequence continues at coordinate 11,045,220 of CM045568.1, forward strand.
CTAGCATTTATTTGAGCCAATTGCTCTTGCATGGCTTGCCACATGGACTTCATATCAAAGTTTTGTTCCACACTTTCATGAGACATAATTAATAAACCTGCAAAATAAAGTTAGTAGCACAAAATAATAATAGAAGAAAAATAGCCTTACGACTCCCTTAGTGTATACACTCAACCGTCGTGTATCACTCCAAGTATTTATGACTTTTTCCCTCAAATGTGCTCACCCCTAAGCCTTTTACCACTCTTGAGTAGCTCCTTTGTATGTCCTTTGATGAAAAGAATTAGCTCAACCTTCGTTGTAAAGCTCCAAGAAGTCAAAAACCACAAGAGTAAGTGTAGAGGTCAAAGATAAATAAGCTTAGAGTAATTGTTTGATCAAGAGAATTCAAGAAAAGATGGAATAAACAAAACTTGACTCAAGAAGAACACAAATTAGAAACCCTAATGTGTGGTATTCTTGTGTGAAAAATCTTGATTTTTAATGTACTCTTGAAAGAAAATAATATTCTTGTGTAAAAATAAAAACTACTTTCCAAAAATAACAAGCACACACAAGAAAACACTTTCCTTTTACCAAAAATTACTACACTTTCCTTTTTTCTCTTTCACACTCCCAATCCCCTACAATTTAGGATGCTCCTATTTTTTCTCTTAAAACACACGCCTTTCCCTTTTTTTTTTCCTCCTTCACGCCTCCTTTTTTTTTATTTTATAAAAAGCATGCTGCCTCCTACCTTTCCTCCAACAATACACGAACCACTCCTATTTTTTTTCTCACAAGGAATGCGCCAACTTCCTACTTTTTCTCAAAAGGAAATGGACTGCTTCCTCTCTTTTTTTTTTCTCTACAACGGTTTTCCTATTCCCTTTGGACTAGGATTCCTTTTCTTTTTAACACCAAAACAGCTCCTTATTGTCCCCTTTGTAAGATCAAATCAAGCTGGAAATTTTCAGAAAATTCGTAACTACAAGCAACCAAAATTCCAGCACCACAATTTCAACCAAGATTCATGAATCAAGTTAAAGAACTTGTTCCTACCACTTTGTCTATGAATCTTGATGCAAAAACTCACCAAAACAACCCAAAAACAACTAGAAATGGTGCAATGTTTTTGTTCCCAAGTCAAAAACCAGCAGACGTCCCAAACTTTTTCAAGAAAATGGATTACACAATCAAGAAGTTCAAGAAACAAAATTCCAGCAGCTATTTGGTTCAAGAACTTCAATTTTTGACTCAAGAACTTCAACAAGCAACCAAGACCTTCAAGAAACGTGCAAAGACCCTCAAGAAAGTCCAAGAATTTATTCAAGAACTTCAAGAAAGTCACAAACAAATCTGGACAGCTTCCAAGATCGCAAGTTAACACCAAGTAATTCCAAAATTGTTCAAGAAAACCCCTTGTAACACCAAGAAACAATCCAAAAATAGTTGAATAAAATTAATTGCACGGCTCTTTTGCTTGTGAAGCCTCTTTTATTCCCTTTTTTTTTATTTTTCTGGTGCTTTGGCTTTTTCTTTTACCCCTTTTTGCACGACTCTTTTGGAATTTTTTTTTCACACACAAATCACAAAACACACCACAAACACCTTCAAACCCCAAGAAACTTCAATTCAAGGCTTCTTTGTCTAAGAATTAATTTTCTTGAAAAGTTTTTTTTTTAACATAAGAAATTCAAGAAAACAATAAAAACAGTCAAGATTATCAAGAAACCACACAAAACCTAGAATTCTTGATTGAAGACAATCAAGAATAACATTAAGACCCTAAAGAAATTCAAGAAAGCACAAGAACAAAAATTATAAGGAACGAATTTTTTTTTAAACAAACGTGACACAAAGAAGAAACACAAGGAAAGACACAAGTTGTTTAGCTAGGCACGAAGCAATTTGAAAAACAACTCAAGAACGAATTAATGAAAAATAAAAAGGGATATATCCAAATTTCTCCAAAGGAAAAATTGGATTAGAAAAACCTAGAATTTCAAGACTAGCTCTGATACCAATTGATACGTGCAGACGTACGTGGAATTGCTTGAAAGACCAAGTATGAATTTCGAACCTTTCCCCTTGGATGAGCTAGACCCTAGAATCAGCACCAAAGTCTTGAACACACAAGATGAACAACTCGAAAATTCAAGGAAGCTTTGAACCTTCTTATGGAACGAACAAGAACTCAAGGAATCAGCACCTAGAATGCTTGATCAAAACAATAAGGTAACTCTAAGCTAGGGTTTTGAAGTTGGAATTACTCTACAAGTTCGGGGGTTGTTCTTAATCAGCAAAGAACGAAAGAAAGCACTCAATTTGAGAACTCACAAATTTATTAATCATCAAACCTATAAAATTCGTAACAGTGTTTTGGCCTATAAATAGGCTTGCATAACAACTTGTAGAAAGTTCTAGAAACTTAACAAAGAGCACTAGTTGTAACCTAACACAATATGGTAACTTTCTAAGAGGTTACAACTTGTAAACAAAATAGAAAACTTAACATAAAAGAATTAAACTTAAAAATTCGTCCAAAAATTGTTCATGGGTTGGACGCCTCCTTTTAAGCACCATTGGGCCTCCATCTTGCATCTTTAAAAGGCCTTCCAACAAGTCCAACCAAACCAGCACCTTAGAAACATATTATGGACCACTTAGAAGCTTCAATTGGACCTTCTTTGAATGTAATTTAATCCATAACCAATGCATAAACTCTTGGCCCAATGAACACACTTGAATAGCTTGATCACCAAGTCTATTGAGAGGCCTAAGTCACGAATTACACCATGGTAGTCACAAAGCTTAAACATTCCCCTCATGATTAGCCATGATTTGATCTCATCTTGGTCCAAATGAGTTGCTCCATGAGAATATCTAAGCATCAAGATTGTAAACACGCCTAGGATCACATCACCACATCTCCCGAAGCCAACACCTATGATAATCTTCATCAACGTCGAAGCAAACGAGGACATGGCGTGGATCCAACAAGCCCAGAGAGAAGGGACCCTTGAACCCTACAAAAAGAAAGTCTTTGCAAAGAGTTTCCATCGCCAGACGACCCTTAGTAAACTTTCCAACCAGAGAGAATTGAAAAGGAGCAGCAAGTTGCTTCACTTCATCTTCAGAAAAAGATATTGTAGGACATCCATGATAAAACTGTGGCGGCTTGATCACTGTAGAAGAAGACTGATCAGTACGTTGAGTAACAATATCAGCAAAGGAACACTTCATGGGAGATGGATGAGAGTGTTGTGGAGGGATATCCTGGAGGTTTTCTGATGGATAGACCACCTTGTTAGAAACCTCCAGACGTGCAGATGCCAAAGACGAAGAAAGAGAGAACGGATAAAGTAGGAAGCAACACCATCAGAGATGTCCAGACGTGATACAGCACCTTCATCGGAGATGATGAAAAAGGTTTAAAATTCAAATGTCCATGAAAATGGGAAAGAGAAGGGAAGAGAAGAGAGCATTTATGAGCTCTGATGTATATCATCATATATGGATCAAGTACTTGTATATTATCATATATTCTAATCTATCTGCATTAACAATCTCCTTCATATTGTTAATACTTCAATTAGGAATTGTTTAAGAATAATAACAATATCATTCAAAGGACATTATCATTAAGAAAATTATTATTATTTTATAAAAAACAACCAAACAAAATAGTTTGTGAAATTACAAGTTATTATCCTATTTTGACTAAAACCAATCATTCACGTACTTTATACTGAATGAATATATATAGCTATCATGCTTCTTTTGGTATAATGGTTTAGTCGATGGATTAACTACATTATCCTAAGTAGAAATCTATTCTATTTTAACATTGTTTTTAACAATTATTTCCCTAAATAAATGATATAGCCACAAAACTTGTTAAATCATAAATGAAACCGTAAGTCCAATAATGAACTTGTATATTCAACCCAGTTTCTAAACTATAAAGTATATGGCCTTTGTTGTAGTATCTAGTTTAGAATTTCTCTAGTCAGCAATACTACTATTTAACATGAATATGAATTTAAATTGCGATTTACTATCATGCCTAAAGGGCTAAAGGTTCGTATTTGTGAACCTACATCATTTTAAAGTGTGTTCTCCATATATCAAGAATATTTCATTAGTCCTTCTCAAGTACTTTAGAATATTCTTAATAACTATCTAGTGACACTTAACAAGATTAGTTAGCTTGATATTTGCTCATAACACTTAGAATATAGGTGAAATCGAGCCCTGTATATAGCATACCATGCATTATAGAACCTATTGTAGAAGCATAATGGATCTTTTACATGCTATCAATCTCGAGAGGTGTTTTAAGACGTGTCTCTCAAAAGGGTAATGATGTGATGTAGATTGGGTAAGGAAAATTGAACCAAAACACACACAAATCAAGTAATAAAACATAATCTCTCAATTGACCGCAAGTATATGGATTGGTTGTAGTATGTGGAATATTAGCTATTGTATCCCACAAGGAATCAAATATTTGCAATTACTAAAGGTTTGTGAATAACTTTATTATTTAAACAATCACAATTTGAGAGTTGTGGTAGATGGTTGGTGCAATAGAATAGATAAAAGATAGAACAACTTTGTAGAAATTCAGTAGCAAAGAACCTATAAAATAGAATCTACTAATAAATTATATAATGAATGAATGACTTGTTAAGTTTTACCTTGCTTTGTTAGGGATCCAATTCCATATACACCATAACTAGCTCTTACTATAAAATGACAAGATTTTAAACTATTTTCATGACAAAACCTTATAAAAACATGAATTGTGTTGATTCACTTGAGCATTTATTATTTTCATATGAATAACTCAAGCATCATTTGTTCATTTTCCATTATTTAATATATTTCTCAATGACAAATAACTAGATGACTTGTTCATATTGGCCAAGTAAAAATAAGTGTTAAAACTTGAGCAAGTAAACAAACAAGTGCAAGTTTAGCAAGTTAAAGTTGGTTAAATCATGCTTAAAGATTCATTAGCTTTGTTTATATTTTAGATGAAGTTTTTCATGCAACATGACTAGTGAAACAACTAAAAGTTTAATTTCAATGCAAGAATTCATGTTGAACATTGAAAGTAAAAAGACAGAGTTAAGAATTACTTGTTCAAAGATTGAATAAGGCTTCAACTTTTAGTTCTCTTCCAAAAGATAAACTACAAGAGTTATTGTACAATAATCTCACTATTCTACTGAGCTTTTGAGAGAATTCTATTAATTCTCTTCACTAACTACTTTGAAAACCTATCTAAACTTGTTTCAACATAATACAAATGACTATTATTTATAGACATCGATCCTACAAGTCATTTTCTAACTTACAAATACATTAAATGCAATGAAATGATGAAAATTTTTCCTGAGCTTCAAAATTGGCACAAAAGTCTTAATTTGTGTTCTCCATGGAATTTACAACAACCGAAAATCTATCTTCACTTGAAAAGTCTGCAAAACCATCTGGAAAATGAAGCATGTTGCATGTAGTAGAAATCTTGGGGTAGATATGATCCACAAACCAGCCACCCGTGGATAAGGATTCGCGGATCACACAAAAGGTGGCTCTCTTGATTTTCTAACTTGATGAGCTAGCTTCCATTTGTGTTCAGGCCTTTTAAACACATTTTCATGTTTTCTGTTAGATTTTCAATTCTCCCAAATATTGCACAATTTATTTTTTAATAATTTTTCAATTATCATTCAACTTAATCACTTCAATCTACTTTGATTTTGCTTCACTTTGACTCCAACTAATCCAAATTAAGATTTATCATGAATATGCAAAAGTGTACAAAAATTCTGCATTAAATAGCTCAAATTCTCAATTCTATTTCAAAACCCTAATTCAGGAAAAAAAAAACCCTAACTATTGGAAAATAAATCATTTGAAGCTAAAATTACTATAATTATACTGAAAACATACCAAAAATATATAATAACACAAATAATAGTATCGATAAATTTATCACTTATCAAACTACCCACACTTGAATCATTGGTTGTTCTCAAGCAATTGAAAAATTTTAATATCAAATAATGATTCAAGTATTAATATAACACATTTCTCGTTTAATGCAGTTCTACATAATTAAAGTAAATAGGCATTATGATATTCCTTGTAAAGTTTGTAATACTCATAATACAAAATAAAAGGGAAGTAATTATATCAAGATTGAAGCTAGTTCAACAAAATTTCTATGCCTCATAAAACTTCACACACCAAGTATTCATATGAACAATCAAGTGCAGCATATGCTTTACACAATTTCAAAGTACAGGGACATATTGAATTAATTGCGAGTGTCTTTTAATATGAAGGTTAACATTTGCTGATACAAACCTCCGGTTACTCAACACTTTTAATTATTTGAACTACAATTCATTCTTAATTGAGAAGTGAAATTGTCTTTCGATGAAAAGATTGACATTTTGTAATGAAAGTCCTTTATTACTCAACAATTCATTTTTAATCAACTTGCTATGCATACTCTTAATCAAAATGCCTTTTGACTCAAAAATTGATATTTTTAGATAAAAATTTTCCTTTATTAAGCATATGAATTATTGGAGTAGAAAGATAATTCAATTTGACATTTGCTTCACAGCATAATTGTCCCTTATTGATAAGCATAAGTCATAAATTATACCTTTTGTCCATATCTACCACTTAACATTGTAAAGTCAAGTAAAGAAGAGAAATTTTAATCAAACATGCAAATTAAGACATAATTTTAATTATTTTACAAGATATATTTTCTAAAAAACCAAAACTTCTAATCCCTTAGTATTATTTTCTCATATATTTGTAGAATACATTTAACCAAAGTGGCATAAATTACTTCAAAAAGTAAAGGAACTCAACAAGTCTATGGTATAAAAGCATGCATTTGAGACACATTTTCAAAAATTTTGGCAATATTTTGCAAAACAATATCTTGACACAATTTCTTTAAATCATCCAGAGCCAAACCAACTATATTTCATATACTTTCTCCCCATACTTAAAATGTCACATTATCCTCAATGTGCAAAGGAAAAGTAACTAAGAGAATTTAAATGAGAAGATTCCCTTGTTTGGTTAATGAATCTATAAGATGATATAGTTGTTGTCCTTATACCCCTTTCCCCAATGATAAATTCTTTTATAAAATGCTTCACCATGTTCTTCAAAGGTTCCCATTTTGCTCAAAAACTTGCTTACAAATGCTTAAAAGCTATGTTAGATCATGTTGAATAGCAAATAAGTTCAATGGTAACATAACTTGCTTAGAAACATTTGGTTTTTCCCACACTTACGTTGTGACAATGTAGGTTAAGGGGGTATAAAATTGATGCACATGCTATGTGAGCAAGTGTAATGTATTATGATGAAGTGAAATGCACTTGAAACATGCATGAATTTGCCTCAAAACAAAATTTAACCCCTTAATGCCAAAAAGTTTAATTTCAAATTACAAAAGTAATCTTGAATTAAACTTAATTAGAACATGTTAAAGTACTAAATTGAATTTCCAAGACATGCATAGAAACCATAAATCACATGTTGCAAATGAACCAATTGAAAACTAATAAAATTAACCTAAAAAACCAAATTTGCATGTAATCCTTGGGTTCTCTACTTGCGGTTCAGAAAAGCTGGTATGTGGTTCTTTGCAACTGTGGATTGCACAACTCTCCTAGAAGTTGATTCACAAGTTATTTCTAGAAAGTGACTCTGAATAGCTTTTTCTTGCGGTTATTGTTCCATTGGCAAAATCTTTCTTCTACAGTAACTTCAGTTTCAATTTGAACATGTTTTTGAATAATTAACACTTGGAACAAATTTGAATTATCAAAATATACATGTGTGAACAAAATTTTCTAAGTTGAGTATCAAATTAACATCATTGAGCATGGATTGAGCATGAATCTTCAAGTTGCACATTTTGTAAAATTCGAATACTCATTCAAAATTAACATTGCACACATGTTTCTTATAGCATATTAAGCCCATAAAAAATGTTAAATATCTAGAATTCACTAAGAATGTACAAATAACATTTTTGAACAAAAAGTTCATCAATCACGAATAGTGTACTTCTATCAATTCCTAACTTGAAAAACACATCACATACCATATATTAAACATATTAAATATACTTTCAAGTATGAAATGTATAGAAAAAGGTGATAAGAAGCAAACTCATAATCTTGAACCTTCTTAAATCGAGCTTGTAGTTCATGCTCCTTGTTGAAAATCTACAAAACAAACAACATAAACATACTTTAAATTACTTAAGACATATCAAAACTAACTAATATTTCACAAAATCATTAGAAATGTTAGGTTGCCTCCTAACAAGCGCTTCATTTATAGTTAAGAGCTAGACTCAATGATGTATGCTTCATGTAAGAGGACCATTTCCCAAAGAATCCTTCACTTTTTTGGATGTGGATATGTCAATATACTTCAATTGGTCATTCCTCATTGGTTTCTCTCTTTTAGAACCTTCCCAACCTGAAAATGTAAAACTTGGCACATTTTCATTATAAATTATAAATCATATACACATTAAAAGTAGAAGAAGGTTGTTTCATCATTTTAGCTCAAAATCAACTTCTTTATCTCATACTCTTAATTTTAATGTACCCTTTTTTACATCCATGATTGCACTGGCGGTAACAAGGAAAGGCTTATGAAGTATAATTGGCATTGAACTATCATCTTTCATATCTGAAATAACAAAGTTCACCAAGATGATACATTTGTCTATTTTCATTAAAGCATTTTTAAATATTCCAAATGGATGCTTTATGGACCTATCAGCTAGTTGCAATGTGATGTTTGTGCTTTGAATTTTCTTTAATCCTAGCCTTCTAGCAATTGACAAAGAAAGAAGTGAGACACTTGCATTTAAATTACATAAATCTTTTGAAAAATTAACATCACCAATAGTGCAAGGGATAGAAAAACTCCCTGGATCCTTGAGTTTAGGTGGCAATTTGTTTTGGATCTTAGCATTACACTCCTCCATGAGTACTTTTGTCTCAAACTCATCAAAGCTTTTCTTGCTTGTCAACAAGTCTTTGAAAAAAATATTGGCTCCGTTTGGACAAGTTTTTTGGAGCATTTTTTGGAAAAATTTTTCCCAAATCTGTTTGGACAAGTGAAAATTTTTTTGGTCAAAGCGTTAAAAATTTTTTTGGTCAAACTTTTTCACCAAATTTTCCCACCAAGTTTTTCATTTGAAATTTTAAATGAATTTTAGAGACTTTTTACACAATTATTCACAAAAGCAAGCATGTTTATATTCAAAATTTGTTTAGAAAAACTAAAAAAATTGCAAGTAACAAAATAAGATCTATTTTCGGTGGATTTTCAAGTGGGACGACAAATTGGACGACGGAGCGGACGTCCGCCTTTTTAAGCAGACGACGAAGCAGACGTCTGCTTCTTTAAGTGAACGTCCACTTCAGAGATAGAAATGTCTTAGTGAGCATTGGGGGGCGTCCGTGCCCAGTGCTCATTGATGTGGGTAGATTAGGTATACAAATATAGCAATAAATCTCTCAAATTTCACACACATACAAGTAATAAAAATACCTAATTTCCCTATGACTGCAAGTATATAGGTTGAAACGAGTATAGGGATATTAGGGTCGATCCCACGAGGAAACTTTAGTGGCAATTACCAAAGCTTGTTAACTTACTTTATTATCTAGACATTTCATCGAACATGTGGTAGGAGAAGTAAAGTTCAAATACTTTAAGAAAAACTAATGAATGGAATTCACTAATACAAGTTTAGGGTGTAAAATCCACTAATGGTCACAAAATATGCAAGAATAAGATTATAGGTTGCTTATAACATCTAATCTTACTTAGGAATCCATAGTAATCAAGTCTTGCTCTCGCAATGAATTAGATTACTACTTCAAAATCTCATTCTCATGATAATTCAAATGAAGCTAGCAACAAGTATTTCCTATTCTCATAGTGAAACAACTTAGTATTAGTTCATTTTTTTAGCCACAAGCAAGAACAAGATATGTCAAGTTTAATCCTATTCAAAACATATCATGAGCTTAATCTTAACCCTTAGCTTGTAATTAATTCATATTGAAGACAAAAACAAGTAAGAACAAGTATATATTGCATAAATTCATACCAAAGATTGAAAGTAGAGAGATAGAGTTAGAAATTCTCATTTCATACGCTCAAATTTTCACTTTTTCCATTGAAGATGAATTGATACAAGTGAAATTTCACCAAGAGTTTCTCTACAAAAATTGTTTTTCTTAAAAACTACTAAGAGAAAAACTCAACTTACAACTACTTTGGGAGTGCTCCTCTCTTCAAGACTTGTTCTAAATATCTTGCAAGAGCTTCCTATTTATAAACAAATTCACTCTAATCATCTAGACAACTTGTATGACAATTTGCAAGAAAAGTTGTCTTAAAATCACAAAAAGATTTCCATTGAATTTTGCAATGTTTCCTTGGGTAGTGCAGGTGCAAAGAATCCTTAAAAGTTATCAAAAGGGGCTGGAAGATAAGTTGCAAGTTGAAGCCATCATTTTCTAGGTCGACATGCATGATCTGTGGGTCAGATTCGTGGGTTGTTGTTCTACAGATCTTAATCCGCGGATTGCTCCTAGATGATGGATGAATCAACTTTTTCTCAAAACATGAAAGTTGTAGCCCTTTGAATTAAATTTCCAACACCATAAGAATTATGTCATTTAAAGTTCAAGATGCAAAGATATAGCCAAAATACTGAGACATGATTGGGAGAGTCTTGTTCTTTAGTAATTTGGATTTTTGGCTATGAAGATGTGAGAACTGGATTTTGATGCCTTCATAAGATTTGTAGAGTATCCTCTTAGCTTTATAATACCATAAGAATAATCTCAATTAAATATTTTCAGCTCAAGTTATGGCCAAAATGCTGAAATATGTCATTGTTGCCGACACTTTGTTTTCTCCAATTCATCACTTCCATTGCTTTTATGCCTTTCTCTTCCGCTTGTTATTTCCCTTATACCATTGAGACCTTTTTCTGATGTTGATCCTTAATTTCCATAGTGAATTTGTTGATGAGAATTTCCCAAAAGTTGAGCAAAACAATCCTCCAAGTTTGAATGTAAAAGTTGTTTCATTGAAACTCCAAATGATAGGATCCAAGGAGCACCTACATATGTGAAGCATTGCCTAGCACGTTTCAAGCTAAAAGGAGAGTCATTCATCAATGATATAGGCGTGCATGAATCCTATCCAAGTGTTGCATACGAGTTGAGCATGAATGTTGGGCTTGAGTTACGTGATGATCAAGCTAGTAGATTGGGCCAAGGTTTAATGTATTGGCTTTGGATCAAATCTAATTATAAAGATAGCCCAATTGAAGGTTCTAAGTTGTCCATAACAAGCATACAAGGGGCTGGTTACTTGGGCTCACTTGGAGGGCTCTTAAACTTGCAAGATGGAGGCCCAATAGTGCACAATGGAGACGTCCAGCCCAAGGAGACTTTTATGGACGAATTTTTAATATTTTCTAGAGCTTATTTTGTGTTTTGTTAGTTTTCCAAATTGTTTACAAATTGTTTTAGTTAATTTTCCAAATAGTTGAGTATTTAGTTTTTAGTAGTTGTCTTAAACTTCAAGTTCTAGAATTCTCTTGTAAGCCTATTTATAGGCCTTCATAATTCAATAAAAATATCAGATTATTCCTCAAAAATTCGTATGAATAGTGTGTGCTCTTTTTAAGAGTGTTTTCTTGGTTCTTGGATTAGAACTACTCTTGTCTTATCAATCCTTAGATTGTGGCGACAACAAACCCTAGCTTAGAGTTCATTCTTTCGCGTTTGATCAAGTCTTTAGAACTTTAGTTTAGGCATATTGAACTCGCTCACATTGGTCCTAAATTAGAGTTTTAGAACTTAGTTCTTCGTTGGAGAAGGGTTCGAAGCATACAACTTGGATTCATCAAGCGGTCTTGGCGATCTCGCTACCCTTGCGCACATCAATTGGTATCAGAGCCTTGGTTCTTGATTTTCCAGGTTTATTCAATCCAAATTTTTCCTTAGAAAAATTGGATATATCCCTCTTATATTGCTTTTAATTTGTTGTTTTGTCAAGTGCTTCGTGCCTCGTCAAACAACTTGTGTTTTGTTTCTTGTTCCTTGTGATCGTGTTTTGTTTCTTCGTAATTCTGTTTCTGTCCAGCTTTGTTTCTTATCTATTCATGTGTCTTTTTGTTGTTTAATCGTGTTTCTTGAAGAGTCCTAGGGTTTTAGAGTTGTTCTTGGTTGTTTCCAATCAAGAATTCTAGGTTTTGTGTGGTATTTTTTTTTGAAATCTTGACTGTTTTTATTGTTTTCTTGATGTTCTTGTGTCAAAAACTTTTTTAAGAAAAAGAATTCTTCTTGCACCTAGCACACGGATTCAGTTTCTTGAAGGTTTGAAGTTGTTTTGGTTGTTTCTTGAATTGTTCTTGGAGAAAAAAAAAACAGAAAAAGAAACAAAAAGTGAAAGAGGCGTGCTGAAGTTTAAGAGCCATAGCACAAAGAAAAATAAAGAAAGAATTGAGTACAAGAGGCTGCACCAGGTTTAAAAAGCCGTGCAAAAACATTTATTCAATTGTTCTTGAAGGTTTCTTAGTGTTTTGAATACAATTCTTGAAATTCTTGAACTTACTAGTTGAGTTCTTGAAGTTCTTGAAAGCTGTCTTGGTGTTTTCTTGAAGTTGTTGTGGGTTGTCTTGAATCTGGAATTGTTTGGCTTGTTTCTTGGAAATCTTGCACGAATTTCTGAAGATTTAAGACTGATTTTGGAAGTTCTTGAACACCTCTTGGACGTTTCCCTTGTAGGAACAAGTTCTTGAACTTGATTCTTGCATATTCATTGAAATTTTGGTGCTGGAATTTTGGCTGCTTGTTACCTGCGATTTTTCTTAAATTTTTCCAGCTTGTTGAACGACCAAAAGAGGAGAATTAGGGCTGCTTTGTTGTTTAAATAAGCAAACAAACCTAGTCTTTAAGGGGGAAGGAGAGCCGTTAGGAAGGGAATAAGGAAACCCAAAGGGATTTGGTCAAAGATCCTTGTTTCCTAATCGGTGAGGCTTGTGCATGTGCTGGTGGTTTCCTTAGGTGCTCTAAACGTCCAGCTTGTTTTCCTTACTGATTTTGGGCTGGAATTTTTCTATTTTATAGCTGTTGTTTGGTTTCCTAATTGTGCTAAGTATTGTTGTGTTGGAATTTTTAGGAAAGTGGTGCAAGAAACTTAATCGAACTAGGGTTTGTGGAGCCTATCTTCATTAGGAAATCTTGAAAACTTTGCTTTTTACACAAGAAACACTATTTTCTTTCAAGAAAACTTTGAAAATCAAGATTTTACACACAAGAATACCACACATTAGCGTTTCCAAATTGTGTTTTCTTGAGTCAAATCTTGTCTTTTTCATCTTTTCTTGGACTTCTCTTGATCAAACCCTACTCTAAGCTTTCCACATTGATTACTCTCATATTTATTCTTGTGTTTGAGTTGCTATAAGGTCTTGGTGAGATTGATTGAGCAGGTTTTTATCTAAGAGCCTACAAGAAAGCATCTCAAGAGTGGAAAAAGGCTTAGTGGTGAGCTCACTAGAGGGAAAAAGCCAACAAACTTGAGTGATACACGAGGGAACGAGTGTATACACTAAGGGAGAGAAGTAAGGCAATTTCTTTTTATTTGTTTATTGCTACTAACTTGTTTTTTTGCAGGAATTTCTTTGTAGTCATGGCCGAGCAAGTTGACCAAAAGCTTAAGGACATTGAGATCTTGTTGAAAACCATGCAAAAGGACTTTAGGAGGATGCATACTCGCATGGATGATGTGGAATTAGTCGTGAAGGGAAAAGCAAAAGTATCGAACAATCCAACTTATGAGGAGAGGAGCTATGAAACTCATTCTTATGGAAGGATTGACAAAGCTAAACCGTCAAGGGGGATCCAAGATTCATCGAGTCACATCAATTGGAGAAATAAGAGTGCCTTTGATTGGAGGGATGAGCAATCAATTCCAAAGTCTAAGAAGATCATGAAAGCCAATGATGATGAGAAGATGCAATCATTGAAAGATGGTAGTGATGATAAACAAGTGCAACATGAAAGTCAATTCTATACTAGATGCACTATGAATAACAAGGTATGTAGTATGCATATCAATCATAATAGTTGCACTAACTTGGCTAGTACTATGTGTGTTGGAAAACTTGGATTACCCATGTTGGAGCATCCAAATCCATATAAATGGTTGACTGACAATGGAGAATTCGAGGTGACCAATCAAGTGGAGATAGAGTTCTCAATTAGCAAGTATCGTGATAAGGTTTTTTGTGATGTGGTACCAATGAAGACTTGTCACATACTCTTGGGGCATCCATGGCAACTTGAAAAGAAAGCCAAGTATGATGGATTGAAATATTCTTTCATGTGGAATGGGAAGAATATCAAGCTAAATCCTTTTGTCACCACTTGAAGCAAATAAGGATAGAGAGAAAATTGCAAGAGATTGCAAAGA
>CM045568.1:11059875-11085494 GCA_024721245.1 Mitragyna speciosa
CCTCTCCCTCAGCCTTCTCTCCTCCCCTCGACAAGTCTTAGATCTCTCTTTCTCTCTCTCTCTCTCTACAGAAGTCTCCCCCCCCCCCCCCAACAACAACCCAACAAAAAATCTGCCTAGAGTTGGAAATTGGTGGTTGATGGTGGCATCTGTAGTGGGTGAAATGATGTTTCTGTGATTGGCCAAATCAAATACTAAAACTGTGGATGACGACCTTGTTCATTAAGATTCTGATGATTTTTTAAGCTAAATATGAATTCAATTCAAGAAAGTGATACCGTATATGTACGGTTTGTCCCAAACAACTAATCAAAGCTTGCTGCCAGCGACTGGATGGTGCTGGAGAACACCCGCCAGCAGCACCCGCCAGTGTGACTATTTAGGGGAATAGGAAAGGAAGAAGCAAGCCAACTTTATTTCTGAAACACATTGATTGCTGAACTTAAAAATAAATAAATAAATAAAACCACACAAGGGGTTTGATCAAATTCATTTTGATTAACTAGTAAATAATTCCTATTCCAATTATGATTCCTAAATATGAACCAAACAGATGGTGAATCTTCAGATACCATTTGAAAGTATATGTTTGTGAGCATGAGACCAAAGAAAAAAAAATTACAAATACAGCCTCTGGAAGACCACCAAACCCTATCGAACCCCTAACAACAAAATTTGAACAACTGTATTGACGAGTAATACCAAACAGTTCTCAATACTTGAAATAAAACATCTTTTTAACCTTCATGTTCATATACTTATGTTTTTTATAAATGGTGTATTACAAAGGATCATTTGAGAAGTCAATTAATCATATTCCACAAAATTAAAGTTTCACTTACCAATATCAATAGCAAAACCATTTTGCCTTGCAATTTGCAAATTCAAGATATTGTGAATCAAAAATTTTTATTCTAATATTCAAGAGATCCCATGTAAATATTGAGTGATGTTTAAGAATATGTAAAGAGATTATAGAGGGCAAGAAACAGGAACTTATTCAATTCCAGGCAGAAATCTATTTCCTGATCCATTCAGTCCACCCACAATAACAAAGGAAAAGGACAATGTTCAGGATATAAAATAACCAAAAACTGAAAAAAGAATCCATGGTGCATGATGGATCAACTGGTTACTTAAAAGAGATTGGAAGTAAAATGGTGGAGTGAATTCACCACTACAGTGCTTCAAGAATCAGATAATCAGTTCAAAGGTGACAATATTGTCAGCATGCATAAGATTGTTACTGCTCATGTGTACCACTCTAGTAGTGTATGAATCCAAACATATACCCTGATTATAGGGAACTAAAAGTTTTTGAATCTTATATAAGCCCAAAACTCAAGCTACAAGGTACAAAAATTTTTAGTAGAACTAAGAACCAGTGCAAAAAGTTGCAGTCATACATGGAGTCCTTTTGAAAAAAATTAAAGTGAATGCCAAAAGTTAGCAACTTCACCTGCTCACTTTGCAGTTTTCTTCGTACATAGAGCTTCACCATTAACCGTATGGAAGGTGTGAGAGACTTTATCCTGCCCTTGTCAACTTTACGCAATACTTTGCATTCAAGATGATGAAGTTTCCAATCCATCTTCTGAAGATGAAACCAGAAGCAAATTAAACAAGAAGAGGATACCCAAAAAAATAAATAAATAAAGTGCAATCACCTAAAATACCAGATGAGAAACAAAGAACATTAATTATAAGAAGAAAAGCAACCACAGCAGAAATTATATCTCCCTTTGTTATCATGATTCATTCCTTATCTTCTCTTGGAATCAAATCTTCCAATTGCAAGAGTAACCTCATATGATTGAGCCTTAGTAAAACAGCTGGAAAAGGAGACCGCGACACTGCAGTTGCCCTTTTGATTCCTCGTTTAACTTGCATTCTATTCCAGTTTCTACATAAGAAGCTATTCTCAACCAAGCAAGCCACAACATTTCTATGTGAATCATCAAGAGTTTTCTTCCTAATATTGAGAAGATTTTCATTATTACCCTACAGGTTCTCTTTAATGCAAAACCTTTGACGGTAGAAGAAGTACTTTACCTTCCCAAAAAGGAGTCCCTCCCAAATAATACATTACTTCAACATCTAATTCACCAAGTTGCTTTCTAACTCATATTCCACCATATTTCTATCCATTCACCTCACCTTCAACATTCTCTCAATCTTTTATCGGTCCAATTTTATCCAAAGGGTATAATAGTACAAAGAGAAAAGGTTTAAAAAGAACAACTAACCAAAAATAAAGGTCAACCTCAAGGATATTAAATGAAAAACAGGAAACAGATAGCATAAAGTAGAAATTATACATCCCAACTCCAGAAAGATCATTAGCACAAAATAAGATGATACAAGCGGTAAGTGCAGCATAGTAATGTACCTGGCATGTGCTACCACAATACCAAACAACTTGGCAAGCAGAACACTTCCTGAGATTACCCGAACAGAAACACCACTCACATTTGGTACTTGAATCAGTTGAGTTATTATTTGGTACTGACACATAAGGATCTTGGCTTATGATCACCTCGCCTGATACCATAAATAAATAAATATTTAACATTAACAACAATAATGATATAGCAATAAAATAATTCTTATTTGGTACTGACGCATAATAATAGCATTAAGCTAAATAAATAAATAAACTCTCCTTGTTCCCAAAAATAAATAAATGAATTAGAGTAGTAATAGCATTAAGCTAATTCTTTCTCATTTCTTGTATTGTCATTTCACATTTCTAGGAGCCTAAAACATCGAAGAAAGCAACACAAATTCCAACAGCAGTATAGGTTATAATTTCTCTACTTTACCCTTGTCTCAAACACCATAACTAAAGAAAACAGAAATCACAGTAAGTCCCGTTGTTAAAATGCAAAAGAAAAAGTTAAATTTCTAGTTCCAGTTGATCTTTCTCCATTTCTTTCTTTTTTCTTTCAAAAGAAGTATAGAGTAAGAGAGTCAGAACCTGGAGAAAAGTGTCTGGTGGTGAAGAGACACCGTCCTTTGTCTGGTAAATTTGAAACTGTTAAGCTTCTCTCATTTAATGCCTTCTGCAGTTCCTCCATCCTCAATTGTTGGCCTTCTCAGTGCAATTGTTGTATTTGGTTTACATCACAGAAAAATTAGGGCTAGTCTCCGTCAGCCGATTATGCTACGCACACTTCTTTAAAAAATAAATATAAATTTTTTAGACCACCTTATATTATTAGAATGGCATGAAAAATTGGTCTTTGTAAGCATTGAAAATTAGATTTGGTGCGAACTCTAGATATCTGACATGGAGCCGTAAAGTTCACTTGACTCTCTATGTTCCGAATATATATAAACTAATTTCATTGGTCATCTTGTAATTTTGTTAATAACACCTGTTTAAAAGTTCAAAAATTCGGTATCTCTTTTTAATTTTTTTTTCAAAAATTTAATTCATTTCTTAATTTTGTCATCAAGTACTCTCAACAAAATAAACCGAACACATAGGGCGTGCTTGAATACTCTGTCTTCTAGAAACTGAATATCCTAAGTACAAAAAACAATCCATAGTAATTGGTCAAAAAATGTCTACAAAAGACATCGTATTGAGTTTTTTTTTTTTTTATACACATTATACACACCTGAAATCTCACACCACCTCTTTCTCTCAACTCTCTTTGCACACCCTATCAACAGCCACATCCAACTGACAGCTCATATTAACTCTTAATTCCTTCCACGCCCTATTAACAACCACACCCAATCGACGTGTCATGGGTTGCCTTAACCCAATATCCTGTGACTTGCTGAAACCAACCGAGTTTGTTGCCCAAGTTGGCGCGTCGTTCCACCTATGCTCGTGTGCATGCCCGCGTTTGCACTGGGTGCCGTGCTTTCCTTGTTTGTCACCTCATTTGTGTTTCCAATGAAATCTACAACTTGCAAAACTTTGTTTTCAACTGAAAAGTTTACAAAAATAGCTGGAAGATGAAACAAGTTGTAATAGTAGAAATCTAGAAATCGGTGTCGATCTATAAGTTAGCTGACCTGCGGATCCTAGTCAGCTAGCCCCACTTGATTCTGAATTTTTCGAGATGTCTTTCCATGTGTTTTAGACCTTTTCTCTGCATTTCCACATATTTTTGTTGAATTTTTCATTTCTCCCAAATTTTGCAAAATTAATTTTTCAACAATTCTTCATTTGTTCAACCAATATATCTACTTTGATTTTGATCCACTTTGACTTCAATTGATCCAAATTGAGGATTTTGATCCACTTTGACTTCAATTGATCCAAATTGAGATTAAGTATGGTGGATTTGCAAAGGTACACAAGAATTGTATATTAAATTACTCAAAATAACAATTTAGCCTTAAAGCCCTAATAAGTCATTTGAAGCCAAAATTGCTATAATTCTACTAAAACCACACCAAAAATACATAATAAAACATACAATAATATTGACAAATTTATCACTTATCAATCTACATGAGAAATAAAATTGAATTCCAAAGGCAAATCCTTCCAAGACAAATTAAATAAAGTGACCAGAATATATGCCATGAAAACATATAGAGGTGGATGTTTGAAAGAAAATACATTGCATAATGACTAAAAAGCAAATTTGTATATATCTTAGACATGTATTGTACAACAAAAGTACTACTATCATGCTATATTTTCATGTCATCTTCATCATTAGTAGGATCATTTTAAAATGTTCTTCTCCTTCACCTGAAGTGAAAGCAGTATCCATCTCTTCATTATCACCAACAATGAATTCTTCCCGGTTTGGTTGTTGTAGTGTAGCCACATCCAACCTTAATGAAGCACTTTCAGTGACAATCTCTTCAATCATATCTCCCATACCCAATCTTTCTAAGTAAAGAGATTGACCTTCAAGAACAAGCATGACTCCAAAGGATTGCTACTGCTAAAATGCATTACTACCAATATCTATCCCAAGAATCTTTTGAATCATCCAAATCTACTTCTTCAATCTCTGGTAAATCCCACAAATGCCTATGTTGTACTCATTGCACTATTTGCCAATTTTTCCTAAGTTTTGTATCGTTGATCTAAAATACTTGCTGCACTTTCTCAGGTAAAATAAAAGGATCATCTTTCTACCATCACAACCTTATGTCAATGCTGATGTAGTTCTTGTCGACAAAACATGTTTTCTTGTTACTAGTGTCAAACCACTAACATTGAAACAAGATTACCTTACGATCACACAAACACGAGAGCTCAACAATCCGCTCCAAATAACCAAAGAACTCAATTGTCTTTCCATTGTGTTCTCCTTCAACAACTAACCCACTATTTTGATTCCTACGTCGGACTTCCTGATCTCTTGTATGAAAGCAAACTTCATAGGCAAAACAACTAGAATTAAATTTTGTTGTAAATCTGTCTTGACCATTCAGCAATGCCCAAAGGTCTACAAAAATTTTGTAATTGAGGAATATGAATTACACAAAAAAACAGCTTCTTCATATTTAGACATCTAAATAAACACACATGGCCTTTGAACCGAACAGGAAATTGCTCACATAGAACCTTATCTGTGCATTCAGAATTTGTTGACCCTAGTAATTAATCCCTATGCACCATAATAATAAGACATATACAAACAATCGCATATTACTTTGAAGTAGTTAAAAATAGACAAGTAATTTCCAAATAAATAAAGTACAGCCACTCACTCTATGTATGGTTAACTTCTTCACAATTGCTCAATATGTACCATTGTGCAACTTCAAACTCTTCCTCAAATAAAGTATGTGTTAGTACAACAAGTCCAAATAGACGAAAATAGGCAATAAACTCAGATATTCTTGCATCCAACTTTTCATTTCCTCTATTCGAGTTTCTTTGAGGCCTATTAAATTTAGTTTCAATTCCAGGAAGGACATAGAAAGGAATGTTAGGCACCCATTTGCAAGGTATCCTTCAGTAATTATACCTTCTGGTCGAGCTCTATTCCTGACATATCTTTTAAAAGTACCAAGATACCTTTATTTGATAAGAAAATGTTCAAAAACTAAATTCAATGTGCTCATAATTTAAATGATTCATAAGTCAATAGAAGCTAAGGAAAAAAATAAAAGTCTAACATTTCAATTGGAAACATCCATTGAGCATGAACTAATCCGGCAATTTTTCGCTTGAGTAGGTAAGTGAATAGCCAAGTGGACCATAAAATAAAAAATGCTAGTGGAAAGATCTTTTCTAATTTGCATAGAATCAGTGGAATGTTTTTCTCCATTTTCTCAATATCTTCTGTGCTCAGTGTCTTGGAACATAGATCTTTAAAAAAATTCTCCCAGCTCATAAAATGCTTCATTTACATCCTTTCGTAGATATCCATGAACACCCACTAGAATAAGACATTGCAAAAGAACATGATAATTATGTGATTTTAATTCAACATTTTATTCTGATGCGAAATCAAAACCTCTCAAGAAGTTCAATGTGATCAAGTTTGGACCTCTTTCGGTTCATTGACAAAATGTCAAATTATGAGGAACATGACTTTATCTCAAGGGATGATTTGTATTCAATTCAACAATGAACCAATAGAGAGTATGAAACCAAATGAAAGATTCAATTAATCCATCCAAGAAAACTCAAGCCATGGAGTTCAAAGAGATGTTTCAAGCCTTATCTCAAATGAAGCAAATTCAACTTGGAACAATCCAAAACAATGAAGAAATGGAGAAGAAAAGGTTTGGTTCACATGACATACTTTGGTATTTTGAAGATAACTTGAGCTACAAAAATTGATTGAGATGATTCTTGAAGTTTTTTGAAGCTAAAAAGATAAGACCACAAAGTCCAGTTCATGCGTCTTTATCTCCAAATCTAGATTATTGAAGTATGTCTTCACCATGAAGCATGTCTGACTAGTTCTTAGTATTTTGAGCATATCTTAATGACCAGACTTAAAATGACCTGATTTTTATGCCTTTGGAAAGCTAACTCAAAGGGTTACAACTTTTACGTTTGGCATAAGAGCAAATTTGGCCATCTTCATTGAGTTTTAGGGCTTGAAAATTGATCCGCGGATCATCAAATTACATCCGCGAATTAGGGGTGTTCATGGACCGGGTACCCGGTCCATGGACAAAAAAATGTGAACCGAACCGGTCTTTGCGGTTCGGTAAAAATTCGAACCGCAAACCGGTCCATATGTAGCAGGGTACCCGGCCTTCCGGTTACCCGCAAAACCGGTTCGGATAGGGCGGGTACCCGATTCCGGTCCATAATAATTTACCTATATTTTTAAAAAAATAAACAAGAAAAATTACAAAATATTATAAATCACTAATAATACAAACATTAATATCTTAAAGTTAAATTACATCCAAAACCTTAATCTTCAAAAAAACAAAAATTAAATAAATAAGAAAACAATCACTTAGTCTTTCAAATTTCATCTTTTCATTTCAATCAACATAAAAACATAAATATTCAACAAATAACCAAAAACTATATAAACAAGAAAATAATCACTTAGTCTTTCAAACTTCATCTTCTCATTTCAATCAATGTAAAAACATAAATATTCAACAAATAGCCAAATGAACACCCAAACTAACATATGAAATTACATAAGTAACATGTGAAATTACATAACTACCCCCATTTCGGTTCAGTTCGGTTATCCGCCGGTTTGCAAAAATGTGAACCGCGAACCGACCCGGTTAAAATATAACCCGCCCCTGCAAACCGCCCCGCCACCAAAAATCGGTTCGGTTACCCTTTTTTTCGGTTCGGGGCGGATTCGGTTTTCTCGATTTTTCGGGTTTTTTTTAACAGCCCTACCGCGAATCATGACCCACGAATCGCTTTCTGGGGCTGTTTTGGATCCGCAAGCAAAGGGAAACGGGGGCACTGTTCACTACATCCGCTGCACTGTTCATATGCGGATCATTACTGTTCAATGGCGGTGAAGAATTTTTTACCAGTATTTTGCTATGTATTTTTGTACTATTTGGTCAATTATTGTGTGCTAAGGTTACTAGTATAGCAACGGGTATAAATATTTAAATATGTATCACTATTTATAACTTTTATTGAAGATTTATTCAAGAAATTGAGAGTTTTCTCTCTTGGCTTCAAGCCACCCATTTCACCTTTGTCTTTAACACCTTGTGGTGAGTCCCAAGTGTTTAAACAAGCCTTTGTTCATCCTTGTGGTTTGTCCCAAAGTTGATTCAAAGTTTCACAACTGGAGATTCCTTTTGTAGTTTGTTTCAAGGAATTTCAAGACCGTGAAGGTCCTTTGAGTTTGTCTTATCATCTAAGAACCAAGCTTGGTTGTAGTGCCTTTAGAACCTAAGACCTCAAGCTAGATCCTAGTTGTGACACCCTAGAAATTCATATGAAACTATTTTATTCATGTATGTTTATAAGTAGTTCAAAATAATAATGATGATGGTAGAGAAAAAAAAAAAGAAAACCCTAAAATGTACTTAAAAGAAAATTCTTTCATTTGAAATCTAGCATTAACTCTTGATTTATTAGTTGGAGGATTTCTTAAGTTAATTAGGTTAATTAACTAAGTTTCTTTCCTCATTGAGTAGAAAACCTAAGAATTAAACTTGGATTAAATTCATTAGATCATTAGTTTATCATAGTGTTTCATTTTAACTAGCTTATATTACTATTTTCTAGTTTTTGACTACTTAAACTTTAGCTCATTTTTTCTCAAAAATTTCACTCATTCACTTGCTTTATTTTCTCTTCTTGGCAGAATTTTTCTTTCTCTCTTTTCTTCTTCCTTGGCCGAAAATTCTTCTTTCTTTCTTTTTTTTTTTTCCCTTGGCCGAATTTCTCTCTTCTTTTCTCTCCCTCATGGCCGGATTTCCCTTCTCTTTATTTCTTCTCTTTTTGCTTTAATATTTATGTCATAATACTATTAATTACTAGGTGGAAGAGATTTTTTTGTGTCACCAATTAAATTAAACCAAGTTTACAACTAATGCTTAAAAAGCCTAAACCCTAACTTGATTCTTGTAACATTTTTATTGGTCATTCCTTTCTCCCATCTTTTCATTATTTCTTTTCTATTTTCCTAGCCTACTTCTTTCTCTTTTCATATTCATTTGACCGGCCTTGCTCTCTCTCTCTCTTTCTCTCATATTTCTCTCAACTTCTTGGAGCTTTTCTTCAAACTTTGGGCAAATTTCACCATAGAAAGTGAGCTTCCCTTCCTTCTAAGTAAAGTTTTAGGCTTGTTTAAGGTATGTACTACAAGCTTTAACCATTAATTTCAAGTTTAATTGGTCTTTTGTACTCGTTTAATCTTGACTTCTTATGATTTTTAACTTGAAGATTCATGCTTGAATTGAAGTCTTACTTGTCAGAGATAGTGTTTTCTTGGTTAGATTGAGTAGTAATTGGCTTTTAAACCTTGAAATTTCATGAGGTATATGTTGTTTGGTTGATGGTTCTTGGAGTTGAATTCTTGAAATTTAGTGAATTTTGATAGAATTGGAGCTTAGATTGAACTTGGAAGTTGTAGAACTTGTGGGATTATGGATTTGATGATTGAAATCTTGATGGAAAACAAGATTGGAAAGACCGAAAATTAAGGGGAAATAATGCCAAAATTTTGCTAGAAAACCCTAAAATGAAAACCCTAGAATGTAAACCCTAAACCCTAAACCCTAAAACAAAAACCCTAGAAAAAAAAGGGGGGATGTTTCTTGAATTTTCTTACTAAGTTAATTAGGGTTTAAATCGAGTTTTCATTAGATTATTTTTTTTATTTCAGGACCCGAAAGTGAGACCCGACCTTTTTACGAAATATTCTCGTAGGCATTTCAGGTGAGTGTCTTTATATGTGCATGATGCATGTAACGTGATTGTCCATTTGTAAATATTATGCTATGATTGCAAATATTATGCGATAAAATGTGCTACTTGAGGAAAGATGTGTACTTTATCGAATCTATTCCACAATGTGCTACTTGTTTTCATGATTAAATGTGTTACTTGTGTTTGAGACTTCCGTGACTAACTTCACCGTTACTTCATGGATAGTCAACTTGAACGTGCGTGGGAGGATATAAGGTGCTGGGTGTTTTAGGGTGTGATGTTCATTCCCTTGTGAGTTGTTAATCCTCTAAGAGGCCAACTCCGGATTGAACTTTCTTGCGTGTTGGCCCTCTAAGGTCGAGGTTACTCCCTGGACGTGGTAGTGATGTGATCCTAGGAGTGCTTACAATCTTGATGCTTAGATATTCTCATGGAGCAACTCGTTTGGATCAAGATGAGATCAAATCATGGCTGATCATGAAGGGAACGTTTAAGCTTTGTGACTACCATGGTGTAATTTATGACTTTGGGCCTCTCAATGGACTTGGTGATCAAGCTATTCAAGTGTGTTCATTTGGCCAAGAGTTTATGTATTGGTTATGGATTAAATACACATTCAAAGAAGGTCCAATTAAAGCTTCTAAGTGGTCCATAACATGTCTTTAAGGTGCTGGTTTAGTTGGACTTGTTGGAAGGCCTTTTAAAGATGCAAGATGGAGGCCCAATGGTGCTTAAAAGGAGGTGTCCAGTCCATTAACAATTTTTGGACGAATTTTTAAGTTTAATTCTTTTATGTTAAGTTTTCTATTTTGTTTACAAGTTGTAACCTCTTAGAAAGTTACCATATTGTGTTAGGTTACAACTAGTGCTCTTTGTTAAGTTTCTAGAACTTTCTACAAGTTGTTATGCAAGCCTATTTATAGGCCAAAACACTATTACGAATTTTAATAAGTTTGATGATTAATAAATTTGTGAGTTCTCAAATTGAGTGCTTCTTTCGTTCTTTGCTGATTAAGAACAACCCCCGAACTTGTAGAGTGATTCCAAGTTCAAAAACCCTAGCTTAGAGTTGCCTTATTGGTTTGATCAAGCATTCTAGGTGCTGATTCCTCGAGTTCTTGTTCGTTCCATAAGGAGGTTCAAAGCTTCCTTGAATTTTCGAGTTGTTCATCTTGCGTGTTCAAGGCTTTGGTGCTGATTCTAGAGTCTAGTTCATCCAAGGGGAAAGGTTCGAAATTCATACTTGGTCTTTCAAGCAATTCCACGTTCGTCCGCGCGTATCAATTGGTATCAGAGCTAGTCTTGAAATTCCAGGTTTTTCTAATCCAATTTTTCCTTTGGAGAAATTTGGATATATCCCTTTTTATTTTTCTTTAATTCGTTCTTGAGTTGTTTTTCAAAGTGCTTCGTGCCTAGCTAAACAACTTGTGTCTTTCCTTGTGTTTCTTCTTTGTGTCACGTTTGTTTAAAAATAAAAAAAAATTCGTGCATAATTTTTCCTTGAATTTTCTTTAAGGTTTTAGAGTCGTTCTTGATTGTCTTCAATCAAGAATTCTAGGTTTTGTGTGGATTTTTGATAATCTTGACTGTTTTTGGTGTTTCTTGAATTTTTTGTGTTAAAACTTTTTCAAGAAAAATTAATTTTTGGAGAAACAAGCCTTGGATTGAAGTTTCTTGAAGGTTTTGGGTCGTTTGTGTTGTTCTTGGTGGAAAAAAAAATAAAAAAAAACCAAAAAAAAAAAGAAGAAAGAGGCGTGCACTACAAACCCTAAGAGAAAAGCCGTGCAAAAAAAAAAAAAAAGGCGTGCAAGAAGGGAGTAGAAAAAGCCTTGCACAATCTGTTCTTAATTGTTTATTGGTGTGTTTTGGTGTTTTGAGTAGTTTTCTTGAAGTTCTTGAACTTACCTTGTGAGTTCTTGAATTAAAGAAAACAAGTTTATGAGTTTCCTGAACTTGTCCAGCAATCTTGATTGATTTCTTGAAGGTTTTGGTCAGTTTCTTGAACTTCTTGAAAGTATTGGATGGTTCCTTGAAAGAATCTTGGGTGTTTTTGAGTTTCTTGATTGAAAGAATCAACTTTCTTGGAATCTTGGTGGCTGGAGATTTTGTTCTTGAAAGTTTCTTGAAGTTCTTGGATTTTTCTGGAAATTTTTACTTGCTGGAATTTGATTTCTTGAAGAGAAGTACTTGCTGGAATTTTGTTTCTTGAAGAACTTCTTGCTGGAAATTGAGTTCTTGAATTTCTTGATCAATAGTCTCACTTTTTCTTGAAGAATTGGTTGCTGGAATTTTGCATTGTGTGCTGTGCGAATTTTTCTGGTTATTTTCCAGAAAGTTTTAACGTTAAAAAGGGGGAGTTTAGCACGTTTTTCTGGAAGTTTTGGGGCTATTTAGTTGAGTTTTGGGACCAGCTTCTTGCTTGGGATTGATGGGAGCAAGTTCTTGAACTTGATTCTTGAATCTTGATTAATTTGAACTAGCTGGAATTTTTGGCAGATTATTACCTACGAATTTTCTGAAATTTTCCAGCTTGTTTTGATCTTAAAAAGGGAAGAAAAGGAGCTGTTCTAGTGTTTTAAAGGCAAAGAAACAAGTTTCCTAAAAGATAGGAGAAAACCGTGTGTTTGAGGGAGAAAATATAGGAGGAGCTGCATTCTTTTGGAGAAAGAAACCAGGAGGTGATCGTGATTTTGGTGCAGAAACAAAAAAATATTGGAGGCTTTCCAGAAAAAAAAAAAAAAAAAAGAAAAAGGAAGCGTGTTCTTGAGAGAAAAGATAGGGAGTTGGCGCATTCCCTTGTGAGAAGAAGTAGGAGCTTGAGCGTGCATCTTGGGAGAATAATAAGGGAGCAGTCCGTTTCCTTCTTGAGAAAAAATAGGAGTGTCCTAAATTGTAGGGGATTGGGAGTGTGCAAGAGAAAAAAGGAAAGTGTAGTAATTTTTGGTAAAAGGAAAGTGTTTTCTTGTGTGTGCTTGATATTTTTGGAAAGTAGTTTTTATTTTTACACAAGAATATTATTTTCTTTCAAGAGTACATTAAAAATCAAGATTTTTCACACAAGAATACCACACATTAGGGTTTCTAATTTGTGTTCTTCTTGAGTCAAGTCTTGTTTATTCCATCTTTTCTTGAATTCTCTTGATCAAACAATTACTCTAAGCTTATTTTCTTGACCTCTACATTTACTCTTGTGGTTTGACTTCTTGGAGCTTTACAAGGAAGGTTGGGCTAGTTCTTTTCATCAAAGGACATACAAAGGAGCTACTCAAGAGTGGTAAAAGGCTTAGGGGTGAGCACATTTGAGGGAAAAAGCCACAAATACTTGGAGTGATACACGAGGGTTGAGTGTATACACTAAGGGAGTGGTAAGGCTATTTTTCTTCTATTATTATTTTGTGCTACTAACTTTATTTTGCAGGTTTATTCATCATGTCTCACGAAAGTGTGGAACAAAACTTTGATATGAAGTCCATGTGGCAAGCCATGCAAGAGCAATTGGCTCAAATAAATGCTAGAGTAGAAGGCATGGAGTCCGCATTTAAAGGCCAAACTAGGGTTTCCAAGAGACCTACTTATGAAGAGGATGTTCGTGAGCATGAAGAGTATGATTCTGACTATGAGGAAATAATCTCACGCAAAGGGAGGAGGGTGAGAAACCAACCAACTCATGATGGCAATTTAGGGAGCATAAAGATGAAGATTCCATCTTTCCAAGGGAGACTAGATCCTGATGCTTACTTGGAATGGGAAAGAAAGGTGGAGCATATTTTTGCATGCCATAGCTACACTGAGGAGAAAAAGGTACGTCTTGCTGTTGTTGAGTTTACTGATTATGCAAGCATTTGGTGGGATCAACTCAACAAAAATCGCATCAAATATGGAGAGGAACCCGTGGCTACTTGGTCCGAGATGAAGAAGATTATGAGGAAGAGGTATGTGCCAAGTTACTACACTCGTGATCTCCATTGGAAGTTGCAAACATTGAGGCAAGGTACCATGTCGGTGGATGAGTATCATAAAGAATTGGAGAAATTGATGATTCAAGCCAACATGGATGAAGAGGGAGAAGCTTTGATGGCTAGGTTTATGGGAGGTCTAAACCCTGAAATTAGATCTCGTGTGGAGTTGCATCACTATGTGGAGATGAATGACTTGGTGGACATGGCCATCAAGATTGAAAGGCAACTTAAAGCCATGAAGCCACGCAACTTTGGCTCATCATCATCACGACCTCAATGGGAGAATCGTTCCTTTGACAAGAGAGAAAACCGCGGACCTTCTCAACAAGCTATTCAATCTGTGAGGGTCAAGCAAGAACCATCTTCCACAAAGCCTCAAGCAAAGAGTAAGAATGAGCCTAACTTAAAGCTTAGTGAGGTACGTTGTTTTAGATGCCAAGGTTATGGACACTATGCTGCAAATTGTCCAAACAAAAGGGCTATGATGATCCTAGATAATGGGGATGTCAAGAGTGTTACTTCTAGTGATGGTGAAGAGGAGATGCCACCTCTTGAAGGAGGTTCTGATACTGAAGAAGCAAACTTCTTTGGTGGTGATCGTGGTGAACTCTTGGTTACTAGAAGAGCTTTAAATGTGCAACATAAAGAAGATGAGGAGACACTACAAAGAGAGCACATCTTTCATACGCGCTGTACTGTGCTCAATAAGGTATGTAGCTTGATCATTGATAGTGGTTCTTGTACTAACGTTGCTAGTACCTTATTTGTAGATAAGTTGCACTTGGAGACTGTGGAGCATCCAAAGCCCTACAAACTTCATTGGCTTGATAATCAAGAAGAGATCAAAGTGACTAGACGTGTGCTTGTTACTTTCTCAATAGGCACGTACAAAGATGAAGTTTGGTGTGATGTTGCCCCAATGCAAGCATGCCATATTCTCTTAGGGCGTCCTTGGCAATATGATAGAAGAGTTTCATATGATGGATACAAGAACAACTACTCTTTTAAGTGGAATGAACGAAAGATTGTTCTTAATCCAATCTTGCCATCCGAAGCTCATTCTGATCAACTGAAGATTGCAAGGGATTTTCAATTGCAAGCTAAGGAGAAGAATGAGGAAAAGAATAAGAGGGAAGTCGTGCAAAGTAGAAAGAGTGAGGAGAGTGTTTCTTCCACAAGAGCAAAGAAAAGAGAAAACAAGAGTGTTTTGCTAGCTAGATCAATAACTCTTGTATCCATGTATTCTAAAGAAGAAGTATACTTTACTAACTCACTTTATAACTCTTTTCTTAGTATTTTTGTGGTAATTTTGCAGGTTGATACTCATGGAGAGATGCCACATTATTGCTGTTTTGTAGTTAGTTGCCATTCAAGAAGTTTGGGAGTTGACAAAATCGTGGTGAAGGAGTTGAAGCCAAGTTCAAATGCCATATTGAGCTTGACAACTATGATGAATTCAACTGATTTGTGGCCTAAGTTTTCTTGTTCTAGTTATTTTAAATTGCAAATTAGTTCATTCTTGAATATCTGTTTTGTTAGTTTAGATGATTGTGTTTTGCATCTAGCATGTCTAAATTCGCCTAGTGCAATCTGTCCAAAAGACTTTCTTATGTTTTCTCATTTATTTTTGGACAATTTTCAGTTTATTTTATGTGATATATCATGCAATATTTGTGTGTTTTTGTTACATCGTTTGAATTATTCTAGTGAGTTGATTGCTGATGTTTTTCGCATTCTAGGGCTTATTAGGCATAATTCACATGATGCTCATTTTCTTAGTTCACGTGATGTTTACTTAGATTCTTTTTATAAGTCTTTGTTCAACCATAAATTTTATCTTGTTAGTAATTGTTATTCTGAGTCCAATTGTGGTTGCATAGACTTTGGAAATCGTGTTATTCTTTTCCATGTTTTTAGGGATAGTTTGCATCTAGATATGTTTATTCTTCTTAAGTTAGAATTTGTTCTTGCATCTTATGTTTCAATTTGCATTGAGTTTCGCATTCTAATTCATACGTCATGTATATATATCATTGGTGTTTATTTTTCTATCAGTCCTTTAGTTACTTATGTTAGCTTATATGATCTCGCAGATTCGAGGACGAATCTTTTCGAGGGAGGAGGGATTGATGTGATCCTAGGAGTGCTTACAATCTTGATGCTTAGATATTCTCATGGAGCAACTCGTTTGGATCAAGATGAGATCAAATCATGGCTGATCATGAAGGGAACGTTTAAGCTTTGTGACTACCATGGTGTAATTTATGACTTTGGGCCTCTCAATGGACTTGGTGATCAAGCTATTCAAGTGTGTTCATTTGGCCAAGAGTTTATGTATTGGTTATGGATTAAATACACATTCAAAGAAGGTCCAATTAAAGCTTCTAAGTGGTCCATAACATGTCTTTAAGGTGCTGGTTTAGTTGGACTTGTTGGAAGGCCTTTTAAAGATGCAAGATGGAGGCCCAATGGTGCTTAAAAGGAGGTGTCCAGTCCATTAACAATTTTTGGACGAATTTTTAAGTTTAATTCTTTTATGTTAAGTTTTCTATTTTGTTTACAAGTTGTAACCTCTTAGAAAGTTACCATATTGTGTTAGGTTACAACTAGTGCTCTTTGTTAAGTTTCTAGAACTTTCTACAAGTTGTTATGCAAGCCTATTTATAGGCCAAAACACTATTACGAATTTTAATAAGTTTGATGATTAATAAATTTGTGAGTTCTCAAATTGAGTGCTTCTTTCGTTCTTTGCTGATTAAGAACAACCCCCGAACTTGTAGAGTGATTCCAAGTTCAAAAACCCTAGCTTAGAGTTGCCTTATTGGTTTGATCAAGCATTCTAGGTGCTGATTCCTCGAGTTCTTGTTCGTTCCATAAGGAGGTTCAAAGCTTCCTTGAATTTTCGAGTTGTTCATCTTGCGTGTTCAAGGCTTTGGTGCTGATTCTAGAGTCTAGTTCATCCAAGGGGAAAGGTTCGAAATTCATACTTGGTCTTTCAAGCAATTCCACGTTCGTCCGCGCGTATCAGGTAGCATGTACGGAGGTTATAAGGGGTATGGTGGTTAGGGTCTTGCTTGATATTACCGATATGACCCTTGGCAAGGACCTGAGCTATTATCTCGGTCCCAATGCCTTGTCTACATAATCGGTACTTGTTTCTCCTGCGGTCGAGCTTGCTCCCATAGTTGAACCCTATATCCGCCATTGACTAATTGTTTATTTATTTGTTCATGTGCTGATTAAATATATTGTTAAATTATTTTATTTTCCTGAAATAATGGATTTTTGGCCTGCCTGCATGACCTGGGGCACTCACTGGGCTATTATAGCTCATTCCTTCATTTGTTTTTCTTTACTCAGGTATTTCTCACGCTTAAAGCTGGGCATGGCGAGTGTAATTAAAATAGACTTTTGTTCTTCTATTTTTGGATAACCAAGCTGTGTTAGTTATTATTGCAAATAATATGTATATTTTGGACATGTAAACTTTTAGTACATGGCCTGTAAACTTTTAGTGACTTTTGTATCTTAAGTTGAACTATGTGAATGTATTCTATTTTGGGATAACTGTGCGTGAATGTGCTGAGTTCGTACTTGAGTGAGTCCTGGCGAGAGCTAGATAGGCAATCCGCTAAGCCCATTGGTGCGCCTCTGGGTAAGGTGGGGCTATCACACTAGTTGTTCTTCACGTATCATTTGGTATCAGAGCAAAGTTTGAGGTATACTAGGTTAATCTTGGTATTTCTTGTTATTTTGAGTCATTTGTGTCTTGTTTCATCTTCTTGTTTGTTGTTCTTGTGGCTGACCCCTTTGCTATTATTGTTCTTGATGTTTTTGAGTTGTATGTTATCTTAAATCCTGTTCTTGTTGAGTTTATGTGTCGTCTTTGTTGTCTTTGTTCTCTTTTTACCTTATATCTTTTGTTCTTGTGTTGTTCTTGTTATTCTTGGTGTCGAGTTCCCTAGATCTTGTGTCTTTGTTGTTCTTGTGGTGTTATTGTTGTAGATCTACAAAATTCTACTCTTATTATTGTAGATCTAACCATCTTTGTGTGGTTCTTTAGTCTAGATCTCAAGTTCTTGTTGTTTGTTCTTGTCTTGTTTGAACCACTTGAATAAGACTTCAATTTTCTTTGTCATTTCTAAAACCTAGCTGTGATCTTGATTTCTTAAAGTTAAATCTTGAATATTGTGGTGTTAGTGTTGAAAGGGAAATCAAAAGAGGTAAAAAGAGTTGGCCTATAACATAATTTGATTGTGTTGTTGGTGGTTTGAGTTGATGTTGGTGTTGAAGAAGTTCAAGCGAATTCTAGAGAAATCTAGATTCTTGAACTTGTTGGAGTAAAAAAAAAAAATTCGTCCAAGGTTAAAAAAATTTTGCACATTTGGAAAGAAAGAAAGGAAAATGAAAGAAAGAATTGATTGTCTTTATTGAAAGGAGTGATTGTGAAAATTGATGGAATAGAGATTCTTCAAGAATTACAAATCAAGAAAGTAAGTTCTTGGAAAATCTTTTTTCAAGAAATTGAACTACATTGAGATTTATATTTAAGAGATCAATCATATTTATTCATTCCATTCCATTTATACTGCTTCCTCTTGGTCCCTAGTTGAAAATCATCCTTGAATTGTGTTCAAATTCCAAATCTTCAACATTGTCCAAAATTGTGTGTCAATTCGATTGAGTCATTTCTAGTACCATTTGTGCCTGATTCCATTTCCATTGTGTCTATTTCAAAATTTCTTGTGTTCTAAAGTTCTACATTTTTCACTTGTGCCACAAACTTGATTGGTTCACTTGATAAGTTGACTTGAAAACACTTAGAGGAAGAACTCAAAACTTCTTCAAGGAGGGTGTTTAGAAGCCATTGAGATTGATGAGACCAATAGAGGTGATTGAGTGATACATGAGTGCGAGTGGATACTCGTGAGGTTGAGGAATAAGGAACATTTTCAAATTTTATTATTATTATCCACTTATGCAAGATACATTCAAAATGGCAAGCGAAGGAGAACCTCAATCGTTTGATCCCTTGAAAATATTGACGACATTGAATGCGGAATTGCAATCACTTGACGTATACCTCCAATCATTGAACAAGCATTTGGATCGGATTCAGGCTTCCTGTAGTAAATCCATCCAAAGTCGTACTCAATGTGATAAAGATTGTGAAAAAGACCCAAATGAGAAATTAATGCAAGAGTTCTGACATTTCATGGGGGCAAAAATGCGGAGGATTATTTAAGATGGGAGAAGAAACTAGAAAAGAAATTTGATTGCTTTCCATACATGAAGAGCAAAAGATATAATTAGCAAACAATAAATTGACTGATTATGCTTCTGTGTGGTGGTGTCAAGGATGTCATGATTCGAGAAGCATTGACATTTGGAAAAAATTAAAGATGTTGTTGAGGAAGCTTTATGCTCCCTTTCATATGCAAAGCCCAAGTAGAAGAATGCCATGGAATGAGTGTACAACTTAAAGGAAAGAAGAAAAGACATTGAGTTCAACTTCTAGCTCATATGCCAAAGATGACATAGCTATCAAATCCAAGTCCAAAATGAAAGAACTTGTTGTTCAAAAGAGAAGAGCTCGTGAAGAATTGCCAACACAATTGCCAACACAAAAAAAGGAGCAAAGTGAAGATGTTACGGTGAAGGAGGACCTCAAAATTGAGCAAATGCTCAAGAGGAGAGGTCAAGAGTATCCTCAAGCCAAAGCATCAACTTTTCATACAAACCATTCTCCATTGAAGTCGAAAGAAAAGGCATCAACTTCTACAACTTCTAAAGCAAAAGTTGATCAATCAAAGTAAGAATCAAATACCATTATGGAGCTTGTAAAGGCAGCAATCAAAAGACCATGCAAGGAGAATCAAATGCTACAAATGTCAAGGTAGAGGCCATGTTACAAGTGAATGTCCGAATCAAGAGGCAATGTGCAATTCAATCTAAAGAAGAAATTGTGAAGGATGAAAATGAATTGGAGGAGATAGAAGCTTCAACCATGCCAATCAAAGGAAGATAGTGATGATATACAACGAATGAATATATTTCAAACTAGATTGCCATTTATCAAGATAAGGTATGTGGTTTGATTATTGATGGTGAATGTTGTACTAACATTGCTAGTCAATATATGGTTGCAAAAATTAAACTGGCCTACAATGATACATCCTTAACCATACAAATTACAATGGTTGAATGATAGGTGAATGAAATAGAAGTAACTAGGCAAGTAGAGATTGAGTTTTCAATTGGTAGATATCATGATAAAGTGTTATGTGATGTAGATCCTATAAAAAAATCTCACATTTTATTAGGGAGACCATGGCAATATGACAAGAAAGCTCAATATGATGGAAGAAAGAACAAATATTCTTTCATGTGGAATAATAGCAAAGTCACTTTGGTATCTTTGAATCATCATGATGCTTTGCAAGATCAAAAGGAAGTTGCTAAAGCATGTGAAGAGTGGGAGAATCAAAAGAGCACACAAAAGAGACAAGAAAGTGAAATTAAAGATGAGTGTGTGCAAGAAGAAAGAGAGAGTGAGATCCATTGTGGAAAATAGTGAGAGAAAAGAAAATGAGCATGAGAGTAAAGAAAATGAGAGTGTTAAGAGTACAAAAGTGTATGTCATGGCCAGTGAGAGTCAAGAAAATAATGCTTTGATAGCTAGGTCATCACATCTTATACCAATGTTCCAAAAAGAAGAAATTAGTGCTTTCTCTCTTTACTTGTGTTTTCCTAGTATGTTTGTTTTCTTTGTGTAGGAATTTGACTATATGATTCATCAAGGAACTTCACGCACATTGATCTCTCTCAAGGATGTCAAGCCTCAATTTGAAGTGGATTATCAATTCAATTTGGTGGAGACTAAAGAGCACCAAATGCTTGAGTTGGTGAACAAAGGAGTTGTTATGAAGAATTATATATTGAGATCATGGATGAATGGAAGAAAAATAGCTGCAATTGAGTATTATCATTCTATCTTTAAGTTAGATGAAATACTTTATTGGTGGAACAATGCGAAATGATTTTCTAACTTTGATCTTAAATGTGTTCTTAATTTTTATAATGATTCACCTGATTATTTTCATCTTGGTTCTCGTCAAAAATTGATTAAATGTGAAAATCAAGTCAAGTCATATGTGTTTTGTGATTTTGTTTAACTATTACATAATTTTTACCTATAACAAGCATGTTTATTTTGTTGATCCTTACTTGTATTTTGAAGATAAGTTTGCTATTATGTCTTTCAATTGGTTGTCTAGTCATTTAGATTTTGTGTTTAGTAGTAATATGAATTAATTTTAGGAAGTCCTTTAGAGTATAATACATCTAGTAACTTGTAATGTTCATTACATGATCCATTTGCATTTTGTTTTCAATGGTAATTTGTTTGCATATGAAGAATCATGTTAAGTTTAGTGTCGCCTAATGATTGTGTGTGTTCATTGTATGATACATTAGCATATCATAGGTGTGTTTATTTTGCTATTTCTTATTCGTGTTTTGCAATGTCATTTTCGAAAATATGCAATTGAATCCTTTTGAATCTTCACTTGAAGCAAAATGATAATATGCATGATATTTCTTGAATATTGTGTCAACCGTTTGATCATGCAAACTGAGTTGATTAATCTTGAAATTGAGAGTCTTTGTAAGGAATGTTATCAACTCATTCATGGTGAGAATTGTGTTGATAATTGCTACTTTAGACTTGAAACAAGTTTTCAAAAATAAAAGCATGTTAAATGCTATAGTGTTTTAAAGTCTAAGTCTATAAATCTATATGCATTGCAATTGTTTTATTGTGATGAGAAATTCCATATGTGTTATGATGCTATTGGATGATATATGGAAACACTGTGGTTGCAAAAAATGAAAAATGGTTCAATGCCAAATCTTCAAGTATTCAAAAGGAGTGATAATTACTTGATGGATTCACAAGGTAAGAATTATGCCATGAATTTTGATTTCAATGTTACTGATTTGATCTTTCATTTTGTAGGAGATTTGAGGACAAATCCTTTTCAAAAGGAGGGGAATGATGTGGACATCAAAACCTCTCAAGGAGCTCAATGTGATCAAGTTTGGACCCCATTCGATTCATTGACAAAGGCCAAATCATGAGGAACAAGACTTTATCTCAAGCGATGATTTGTGATCAATTCAACAATGGAGACAATGGAGAGCATGAAAACCAAATGAAAGATCCAATTAATCCCTCCAAGAGAGCGCAAGTCATGTTATTCAAATAGATGTTTCAAGCCTTAGCTCAAATGAAGCAAATTTAACTTGGAACAATCCAAAACAATGAAGAAGTGGAGAAGAAAAGGTTTGGTTCACATGACATACTTTGGTATTTTAAAGATATCTTAAGCTACAAAAATTGGATCGAGATGATTCTTGAAGTCTTTTTGAAATAAGAAGATTCTCTACAATTATTATGAAGAACACAAAGTCTAGTTCACGCGTCTTCATTGCCAAAATTTCATATTATTGAAGTATGTCTCCATTGTGAGGCTTGTCTGACCAGTTCTTAGTATTTTGAACATATCTCAGTGTACAGACCTCCAAATGACCTAATTCTTATGCCATTTGAAAGCTAACTCAAAAGACTACAATTTTTATGTTTTTCACAAGACCCGATTCACCATTTTCATTGAGTTTTATGGATTGAAATTTGATCTACTGGTGAGCATCCGCGGATCGTGACCAACGGATCATCTTTTGGTGTTATTTTGTATCCACGAGCGCAGAGATACGGGGCCATTGTTCACCACATTTGTGGCACTGTTCATTCGTAGATTGTTACTATTCAAAGGCGGCAAAGATGTTTTGACTAGAATTTTTATGCCGAATTCTTGTATTTTTTAGTCAATTATTGTATGCTAGGGTTACTAGTATTGAAAGGGTATAAATACTTAAATATGTATCACTATTCATAACTTTTATTGAAGGTTTATTTAAGAAATTGAGAGTTTTCTCTCTTGGCTTCAAGCTACCCATTTCATTTTTGTCTTTAACGCGTTGTGATGAGTCCCAAGTATTTAGACAAACCTTTGTTCATCCTTGTGGTTTGTCTCAAAGTTGAGTCAAAGTTTCACAATTTGAGATTCCTTTTGCAGTTTGTCTTAAGGAATTTCAAGACTTTGAAGGTCCTTTGAGTTTTTCTCAAGGGATTTCAAGTAGGCTTATCATCTAAGAACCAAGCTTGGTTGGGGTGCCTTTGGAACCTAAGACCTCAAGCTAGATTTTGGTTGTTCTTCCCGTATCACATTCTCTTTAACATGCTTTGATTTATTTGTAGCATATCCATCTAGGAACTTGACTGACTTTAAAAACTCATAAAAGGCTTTTTTTCTCATTCACTGACATAGTATAGCATGCAATAGGTTTTAGCACTTTATTACAATTCTTTGCAAGTGTAAATCTGTTTTGATGTTCATGTCTAGCAAGTCATTATGAGTGTTTTCTGTATCTTTTATTTTTGTAGGAATATTGAGGATTGTTGCAAGAATAGATTGACCAATTTTTCTTTCAATAGGTATCACATCAAGGACATGTCTAATTGAAAGTGTACTCGATTAAGGCAGTTCATAGAAAATGCTCTTTTCAACCCAGTTTCCCTCATTTGCTCCTCGCTGTCTTTTTTTATATGAAGGATGTTTTCCAGGTTTGTTTAGAAAATATTGTAAGCTTCCAACCAATGCAAAATCTCTTTCCTAGAACATTCTTTTGGTCTTGAACGGAATTCTTGCTTACTATTGAAATAATTTTTGTTTTTTCGCCAAGCATGATCTTCACATAAATAGTATCCATGCTCGATGTAGCATATCTTGCCTCTTAATCGCTACAAATTAGTCCCATCAAGACAGCAAGGGCATGCTAAATAACCTTGAGTTACTCATCCGGACAAACTCCCATATACTAGAAAGTCACTACTTATACATAAAATCACAGCCCACATCTAAAATTTTTACTTTTTTACGGCATCATATGTCTCAACACCATTGGTTAACACTTTTAGCTCATCAACTAATGGTCTAAAAAATACATCAATATCTTTTCCAAGTGTACACGGACCTTGAATTAATAATGACATCACAAGAAATGGCTCTTTCATAAACTTATATGGAGGCAAATTGTATGGGATGAGAATCACTGGCAACATACTATAAGAGTTGTTGAAGTCTCTAAAAGGGTTGAATCCAACTATTGCCAATCCCAACCTCACATTATGACAATCTTGAGAAAACTCTATATGTTGTTTATCAAAATCTTTCCAAGTTGGCGTATCAGCCGAATGCCTCGTATTTCCATCATCAATACATTTATCCTTGTGCCATCTCATGTCCAATGATATTTTGTTGGACATATATAATCTTGCAGCCTTGGTATTAATGGGAAAATTCATTGCACCTTGTGAGGTATCCCTCTACCTTTATTGTCATGACCTTTCCATCTTGGCTCAAAAAAAAATTTAGACAATCTTTTATTCCCCTCGTTTTCTTTCCAAAACAAAGCATAATCATATCTACAAACTTCCATTTTTTGGCAACCCAAACCCAATCCAGATAATAGTTTCTTAGCCCCATAAAGAGATGATGGAAGCATTGCACCCTTAGGCAGTAATTTTTTCATGCAATCAAGTAGCATATCAAATGACTTATTGGTCCACTTATTCAATACTTTCGTATGCCATAATTGAACAACAAAAGAAAGTAATGAATAATCGCAACTAGGGTATAATTCCTATTTTGCATCTGTCAACAATCTATCAAAAGCATCATTATCATCGAAAAAGGGTAAGATTGTTGAGCCTCTTGCATATCTTCCCATAATTTATCTAGCTCATCAATCACATCATTGTCATCATTACCATCAGTTGTAGAATTATTGTCATCCACATTTTCACTAGAAGTATCATATTCATTTTCACTATCATCCACATAATTCAAAACAAGTACTTCTTTCCCATGAAATGTTAGTGTATGCCCTAAAACCAAGTTGGTTTTTGAGATTTTTATATTACGCTTATTTCGTGTTATACTTATATATGTGGCATTTTCTTTTTCATTTAATACTTGTTATTTATGTTACTTATTTTTTTTATAAAGTCCATAAAATATTAACTGTGTATAAGAGATTGTAAGAGTTACATTGATGAGACTCTTACTACACATAAAGTTATATTCTTAAACATCCCTAGTCGTAGTATTAATGAGATTAGACATCATTAATACGGATAGACTAGCACATACTTTGTCTCTACTTATGGTAAGTAGTAGCTGATCT
This sequence comes from Mitragyna speciosa, assembly GCA_024721245.1. Classification (NCBI taxonomy): domain Eukaryota; kingdom Viridiplantae; phylum Streptophyta; class Magnoliopsida; order Gentianales; family Rubiaceae; genus Mitragyna; species Mitragyna speciosa. Next base: position 11,084,953 of record CM045568.1, read on the forward strand.
CCTCAACCATGGTGTGTGACACCTAAGTTGGTATGTGGATGTTTGTTAGAGAACAAGTTCATTGGAATGATCCGCCAAGATTCACCATTCATAGTGCTAATAAATTGTACTCTTAATGGCAATGGTGTAAGTAATCCTTAGACTTGAGATTATCATGATATCTTGAGTGTGGATTGCTATGCTTTGACTCTATTGCTCGATACTCGTAAAAGAGTAGCCCATACGATAGAGATTGGGTATAATATGAAGCATGGAAGGATAGTGAGTAATCAATATAAGACTCACCACTCCTTTGTAAAGGAGAGTATATCTCGGATTGGCCACTTGTTGAAATATAACTTAAAGAATCTTTTGCACAAAAGTGAAAGTATAAATTGAAAATGTTTCAAGGTTATATTTTTATAGAAAGTAATATTTCGGGAACCATAAATCATTAATTAGTCATTTAAAAAGTGTGCACTATACTCTTAGACTAATTGGGATATAGTGTGGTGAAAAGATATTAATTATACGGTAACATTGTTATTGATAGATGTAGTCTA
>CM045568.1:11085594-11112191 GCA_024721245.1 Mitragyna speciosa
AAGTTGAACTCCTCAGTGGCATTTCTTCTCTCCTTAAAGTTGTGCATTCATTCAATGGCGTTCTTCTATTTGTGCTTTGCATATGGTTGGGAGCATAAGGTTTCCTCAATCTTGAATTCTCTCCAAGTGTCAACGAATGAATACCTTTTTCTTCTCCTGTGAAGACATTCCTGACACCACCAAGCAGAAGCATAGTCAATCAATTTATTTATTGCTAATTGTACCTTTTGCTCCTCCTGTATGGAAAGCAATCAAATTTCTTCTCTATCTTCTTCACCCATTTTAAGTAATCCACCAGATTGTTGCCCTCATGAAACGCCAAAAATCTTGCATTAATTTCCTTATTAGGATATATACCATGATCTTCATCACGTTGAGTATGTCTCTGGTTGGATCTACTGTGTGAAGTCTCAAACCGATCCAAACGCTTGCCAATACCAAGCAATTGCAATTCAACATTCAATATTGTCAATGTTTTTAAAGGATCAAATGGTTGAGATTCTCCTTCGATTGCCATTTTTGAATAAATTCCTACACAAGTGGTTAGTAACAATAAAAATTAAAAAGTTTCCTCACCACCCAACCTCATGTATATCCACTTGCACTCATGTATTGCTCAATTGCACTCTATTGATCTCACCAATCTCAATGGCTTCTAAAACCCTACTCGAAAAAGTTTTGAGTCCTTCCTCTGAGATGTTTTAAATTCAACTTATTTAGTGAACCAAACTTGATTGGCACACCAAAGTTTGTGGAACAAGTGGACTAATATAGGATTTAAAACACAAGGAATTTGGGAATAAACTCAATGGAAATGGAATTAGGCACAAAAAGTACTAGAAATGATTTAAATAGGATTGACACACAAATTTGGACAATGTGAAAGATTTGGAATTTGATCACAATTCAAGGATGATTTTTAACTATGAACAAAGATGAATCAAGATGAAAGAAATGGAATGAACGAATGTGATTGATTTTGTGAATTTAAATCTCAATGTGCTTCAATTTTTTGAACAAAGATGTTCCAAGAATTAACTTTCTTGATTTGTAATTCTTGAGAAATCTCTATTCCATCAATTTTCACAATCATTCCTTCCAAGAAAGACAATCAATTCTTTCTTTCATTTTCTTTTCTTTCTTTCCAAGGACAATTTTTTTTTTTACCTTGGACAAATTTTTTTTAAAACCAAATTTAAGACTTCTCTAGAATTCTCTTAAACTTCTTCTTCAACAACACAATATCAAATCACCAACAACAAAATCAAATAATGTTACAAGCCAACTTTTTAACCTATCTTGAATTCCCTTTCAACACTAACACCACAATATTCAAAATTTAACTTCAAGAAATCAAGACCACAACTAGGGTTTTAGAATGGGCTAAGAAATTGATAGTCTTATTCAAGGATTTCAAACTAGAACAAGAACAAACAACGAAAACTTGAGATTTAGGCTAAGAACAACATAGAGATGGTTAGATCTACATTAACAAGAGTATAACTTTGTAGATCAACAAAAAAAAACATCACAAGAACAACAAGGGAACAAGATTTAGGATAGTTTGACACCAAGAACAACACAAGAACTCAATCACTAGGGTAAGAAAACAAAGACAACAAGGATAACATAAGAACTCAACTAGAACAAGATTTATAGGACACAAAACAACTAAAAATAACAAGAACAAGAACAACAAGAGGGTTAGCCAAAAGAACAACAAATAAAATAATGAAACAAGACACAAATGACTCAAAACAACAAGAAATAACAAGATTAACCTAGTATAACTCAAACTTCGCTCTGATACCAAATGATGCAAGATGAACAAACAGGATCTAGCTTGAGGTCTTAGGTTCGAAATGCACCACAACCAAGCTTGGTTCATAATTGATAAGCTAGCTTCAAAATCCTTGAGACAAACTCAAAAAGGATCTTCAAGGCCTTGAAATTTCCTTGAGACAAACTCAAAAGGAATCTCAAGTTGAAGAACACCTTGAATTAATCTTGTGACAAACAACAAAGGATGTTCAAGGGCTTGCCTAAACACTTGGGACACACCTCAAAGTATTAAGACAAAGATGAAAAGGGGTGGCTTAGAGCCAAGAGAGAAAAATCTCAATTTTTTGAATAATTTTTCAAGATTAGTTGTGAAAAGTAATATATCTTAATCTATTTATACACCTAATACATGTTAATGTATGCCCTAAAACCAAGTTGGTTTGAATCTCTTTGTATTCTCACTTCTTTATGTTATATTATACATGTGGCATTTTTCTTAATCATCTATACTTGTATTTCTATCTTACTTGTTTGTTTGATAAAGTGCTTAGAATATTGACTGTATATTAGAGATTGTAAGGGTTACAATTATGATAATCTAATACATAAAGTCATATTCTTAAATATCTCTAGTCATAGTATTAATGAGATAGGACATCATTAATGTGGATAGGCTAGCACAGACTTTGCATCTACTTATGGTAAGTAGTAGTTGATTTCATTGACTATGGTGTACGTGACACCTAAGCTGGTATGTAGATGCTTGTTTGAGAACAAGTTCATTGGATTGATCTGCCAAGAGTTTTTAACTATAGTGCCAATGGTTGAACTCTTAATGGCAATGGTGTAAGTGATCCTTTGACTTGAGATTACTATAGTATCTTGAGTCTGGATTGCTATACTTTGACTCTATTTCTCGGTGCTCGTAAAAGAGTAGCTCATAGGATAAAGATTGGATATAGTTTGAAGTATGGAAAGATAGTGAGTAATCAATATAGGATTCACTACTCCTTAATAAGAGAGTATATCCCATTATGGCCACTTGTTGAAAATATTAACTCATAAACGTTCTGCAGAAGTGATAGTATAACTTAGAAGTAGTTTCAAGGTTATAGATCATGGAGAATTATAAAGAAAATATAAATTAGTCATTTAAAAGTATGCACTATACTTTTAGACTAATTGAGATATAGTGTGGTGAAAGGATATTAATTATATGTTAACATTGTCATTGATGGGTATAGTCTACCATATGACTTTCCTATTTAGTTGGGTGGTCATGATGCATTTCTAGATGCCACTCATGAACTATGAGTGTGAATTAATTAATTATGAATTAATGATAAATTAAAATGCTTAATTTGTCTAGCTCTTAATTGATTAATTAATGAGTTATAATTTGTACTTATTACCAATATTAATGGAACCTAATGGGTCACACACATAAAGACATAATCTTTGGTTTAAAATGTAATTAAGATAAGTATGAGATACTTATGAGGTTAATTTATGAGATAAATTAACTTAAAGGACTTATTTATAAATATTCTAAATCTTGTAGGAAATTAGTTTCCTAAAAGGAATAGAGTAACTAATTGGTTTCCTTGTGAAATGAAATTCCTAAAGGAGAATGATTAGCTTAAGGTAAGTTATCTAAACTTTTTTGATTTCTAATTAGCTTTATTTCCTAAAGGACTAGAATACTTCATCTATGAATAGGTTCATACGTTGACTCTTGAATTATTATTGCAACATAAAACAAAACTAGTGAGAGAAAAATTGGAGAAGAATTTCGCCACCTTCTCTCTCTCTTGTCGCCTCTTCCCTCTCTCTGTCTCCCCTCCTAATTTGTTAGGCTTTTTCTTTCTTTTGTGTTTTTAAATAATTCAAGGGAGCTAGAACTCAAAAGTCAAAGCAATCTAGCCTAGAAGGTTCTCAAAGAAGTTGTTCGTATGGATATCATTAGAGTCTCAACGTTTGGAGGGTTTTTGTTGGTAGATCTTGCCTCTTCGTCGAAAGATTTTTGCTTAGAAGCATAGAAATCTTCTGTACTTGAGGTAATTTTCATACAAACCCCCTTATAGTTGTACAGATATATCAAAAAGATCCATGGTTAAGCTAATAAAAAATTTTATTTTTTCGCTACGTTACCTATGTTATTATCTTACAGTGGCATCAGAGCTTCCTTTGATTGTATCTATATGATTTGTATTATTTAATTGTCATAAATATGGATGGTTTATTCTTGAAGCAAATTTGTCTCAAAATTGTTGCAAAAAAATCAAGAATTTGATTATTAAGATGAGTTCTTAATTGTCTAAAGGAGTTTTAAATAATTAAGATGAGTTTTTAAGGTTGTATTTATAGTTTCTAAATTATTTGTACGTGCTAAAAGAGTTTTAACATGTTTGGATCAAAAGAGTTTTGAAAAATACTAAAAATTTGTTAAAACATTTTTTAGAAAAACAGTCCGATCTGCGTATCCGCAAGGGCTATCCATTCGAGGTTTGAGGATAGCATCGTGGCTATGAGATTGTCTTTTTCATATCTTATCCACGAGGATAGCTGCGTCGCGGCTAAGCCTCATGGGTAAGAAATTTCGCATACTCACAAGCCTAGTCGCAACGCGGCTAGACTCGCGGGCAGTAGGGTTGAGAGTTTCACGTAGCCGCGATGGATATCTACACGCGGGTAGCCTCACGGATATGCGAATAGTACCCTAGCAGAAAATTTCTTAATTATTTTGGAAAACGTGATTTTTAGAAATTTTTGTGAAACACTTTTTCCAATTTTAATTGTTAAAATTTGGAAAGTTAAATTTTAGAAACTTTGACCTTCTATAACATTATTTTTTAGACAAATAAATTCAAGAGTATTAATCTAATTTATTTAGACCATGTGATTTATGACTAGAATTAAATAAATAAATTAATTTAATTGTTAAGTTAGATGATAGCATGGTGGATGATTATGGACTATACCAATGTGATTTAATGGTTATTATTTCTATATTGGTTGGCTTGTATTGATTTTTGAAACAGGGCCTGCGTGTTATTCCCTATCTATTATTCTGATTTAATTCTCTTCTCACCTAACCTCTCCTCGAGTGTAACTCGAGGTTTTTTTATCAATATTTGTAATGTACTTAGTATAGGTTAGGAATTGGTTTATTTTCTAAATTGTTTAGATTAGAATTACATATGTAATGTACAAGAAGATGGAGATGGCACCAAGGAGCAACCAAGGAGGCACATCAAGGAGTTGACACATCCCTTAGGAATTTTGACCAAATATTTTCTTCAAGGCTCGAAAAAATATTATTAGTTAAAGTCCATAATCATCCATGTTTATTATGCTTTTATTTCATATGCTGGTATATTTTAATTGCATGATATGATGAGACATTAATATAAAATCCCTCAAACTAAATATTAAGTCATAAATACAAGTTGCCTTCCATTATCATAACAAAAACGAAGAGTTCCTATTAAATGTTGACGCTTTGGCCTCCATCAAGGTCACTTTACTCGGAACATGTTTTTGTTATGAGATATGATCTTTGAATAATGGGTTTGACTTAACAAAAATATATAACGAGTTTGGCTTTCATCAATGTTATGATATTTTTGAGGCAAAGTTGGGTAATCCATAATATGTAAACTCTGAGAGTTGATACCCAAATATCTAGGAGTCACAAAAGTTGTGATTGATAAAAGTTATCTACCTAATTGAAATTACCTTTGGGGCATTGGCCTCCATCAAACCCAAAGTTAATTAGACGGGATTCTAGCCCACTATGAATTTTCAACAGATTCCCGAATCAATATTAAGGGTTATTGATTTGAAGTAAAATCGTGGAAGCAAACCAAATAAATTTATAAGTCCACATTTTTTGTTTGCATATATAACATAAAACAAATACTTATTTTCTGTTTTTACTTTTGTAAAATGTCTAACATGAATTTGTAACTGATTCTTGACAATAAACTTAATGATATCAACTTTGAGGACTAGAATATCAATTTGAGAATTGTTCTCAAACATGAAAAGTATTGAGTATGTCCTCAATAAACCCATGCCCTGTCCTCCTCCTGCTGCTGCAACTACTGAGGACATAGATTCATATGAGATGCACAAAGCTGATAATAATGCTGCAACATACATCATGTTAGCTACTATGAACTCAGCGTTACAAAAGCAATATCTTAAGATGGATGCTCCGTCCATAATTGTGCACCTAAAAGAAATATTCGACGCACAAGCTAGGACTGAGAGGTATGAGACCTCAAAGGAGCTCTATTAGTGCAAGATGGCAAAGGGATCTTCAGTGTTTGCCCATGTACTGAAGATGATCGGGCTAATTTGAAAATTAGCTGGTCTGGGACACGTCGTTGACAATGAGTTAAGTATTGACTTAATTCTTCAGTCTCTCCTTGAGATCTATTCACAATTCATCCTGCACTTCAACATGCGAAAAGTTGAGTGCGTATTAACTAAATTGATAAATATGCTCAAGACTCCTGAACCCAATCTTAAGTGGGAGAAGGGCCCCGTTATGCTTGTCTCAAGCTCCAAGAAAAAGAAGCCCAATTCTGGACTTAAGAAGTCTAAGAAAAAGAGAACCAAGCCTAAGAGTGGGTTAAGAAGGACAAATCCAAAAGCACATGCTTCCATTACAGACAAGATGAGCATTGGAAGAAGAACTACAAGACCTACCTTGACTCCTTGAAGTCAAAGAAGCTTGGTGAAGCTTCAATCTCTAGTATGTTTATGATTGAGATTAATTTATCTACTAACAAGACTTATGGGTATTAGATACCGGATCTGGATCTCATATCTGTAATAATATACAGGGTCTTAAAGTTAGGAGATTCCTGGCAAAGGGAGAGGTCGAGTTACGCTTGGGGAATAGAGCAAGAGTTGTATCATTAGCTGTAAGAACTTATGTACTCTCTTTGTCCACTGGGCTTAATTTAGAATTGAGAAACTATTATTTTGTTCCCGTACTTACTAAAAACATCATTTCTATTTCATTATTAGATTTGGATGGTTTTACTATCATTCAAAAGAATAAAAGTTGTTCTTTTCACGTGATGGTATTACTTATGGTACTAATACATTATTCAATGGTTTATATATTCCAGATGAAGATAAGTCCATTCTTAATATAAATACGAAGAAACAAAAATTAGATATTGTGAACCAATCATACCTTTGGCATTGTAGACTTGGTCATGTAAATGAGAAACGCATATCTAAGTTACATAAAGATAGATACTTAGACATATTTGATTATAAATCATTTGGGACATGCGAATCTGTTTACTTGGCAAGATGACCAATACACCTTTTTCCGAAAAATGTGAACGTTTTAGTGATTTACTTGGGCTCATACATACCGATGTTTGTGGCCAATGTCAATCCATGCTAGAGGTAATTTCTCTTACTTCATCACTTTCACGAATGACCATTCTAGATATGGTTATGTATTTCTAATGAAACACAAATCCGAGACCTTTAAAAAGTTCAAAGTCTTTAGAACTAAAGTTGAGAAACAACTTAGCAAAAGTATTAAAACACTTAGATCTGATCAAGGTGGTGAATGCTTGAGTCAAGAGTTTCAACAATATCTAAAAAAAAAAAAGAGATTATTCCTCAATGGACTCCTCTATACACACCACAACTCAATGATGCATCTAAAAGGAGGAATTATACTTTGTTAGATATGGTACATTCCATAATGGGTCATGCATCTCTTCCTAATTCATTTTGGGATTATGCCTTAGATACCGCATCCTATATACTTAACCGTGTTTCATCTACTGCCTCCTATATACTCAACCATGTTCCATCTAAATCTGTTGATACCACGTCTTATGAAATTTGGTATGGTAAGAAACCAAATCTTCATCACTTGAAGATTTAGGTCTATTCCGCTTATGTGAAGCAGAACATGTCAGACAAACTTGAAACTAGATTTGACAAATGCTTGTTTGTGAGGTATCCTAAAGAGATTCATAGATACTATTTCTACAATCCTCTTGAACAAAAAGTGTTTGTTTCAAAATGTGCTACTTCTTTAGAAAATTTGTTTATTCTTGAAAGAAGTAGTAGGAGTAAAGTAGAACTTGAAGAAATTCAAGAACCACAAAGTAGTCAACAGTTGGAACAAAAGCTTACGCCATATGTTGATGAGGCGTAGTAGGAAGCTCAAAATACACAAGAATTTTGAAGATCTAATAGAACACGTTATGTTCCTGAGAGATATGGATTTCTTATTAGTGAGAGTAATGATGTGTTAGTTATGGATGATGACAATCCTACTAGCTACAAGGACGTTATGTCTAATGTAGATTCTTTGAAGTGGCACGAAGTCATGAAATCCAAAATAGATTCCATGCATGAGAACAAGGTATAAATGATAAGCGTTTAGTTTGCATATTTCTTAGTGTGTCTACATTAGTATTTTATGCTAGTTTTTAGGGTTTAAATAATGAACAATAGTCACTTTCATGTCTATTTCTTCCAATCTTAAGTTTGTAGCTAAAATGTGCAAATGTGTGGTTTAATATGCAATTCTTTGTATTTTGTAGGTTTTAGCTATAACGATCATCACTTTGGATCAAATGAAGCATATTGGGAATGATATTAAATGTGATTTGAAGTTGATGAGAAGTGGCAAGAGAAGAGGACCAATGATGTGGCATGATGAAGCAACGATAGAAGAAGAATTGGTGATGAAAGGATTTCACTGCACCAATATGTTTTGGTATTTTGGTCAGAACAGGAGCTAGAGAGAGTGAATTGAGATGATTCTTGAAGAAATTTAAAGCTAAGAGAATTATCTACAATTCTTACGAAGACCTCAAAGTCTGATTCTCACGTTTACAATGTCAAATTGCCACATTACTGAAGCATTCTTGTGCAGCGATGCTCTTCCGACCATGTCTTGATGTTTTGGCCATATCTTTGTGTACACAACTTCAAATGACCTGATTTTTGTGCTCCTGGAAAGCTAACTCAAAGGCCTATAACTTTCATGTTTAGAGTAAAAGCTAGTTTGGCCAACTTTCTGACCGAACCCGCGGCTGAATCCGCGCCACGGGTACGCACCGCGGGTAAGGTCAGAAAGTTATTAATTGAAGCCGCTGGCTGTATCCTTGCCGCGGGTTCCAGGCGCGGGTTCGGGGTGCAGACATACGATTTTGAGGCATTTTGGGGCTATCTTTCAAGGGGGCAATTGATACTCTTTGTGAATGATTAGACTACATCTAAGGAGGGTTTTAGAGTGCTAAAAAACACAAGAGAGAAGCGTAGCATAGCATAGAGAGAGAATAGCATAGAATAGCAAGGGTCTCTCTTAGAGAGATTTTCTCTCTTTGAGAGAGCCACCCCTTTAGATTAATAAATCTCTCTATAGAATAGTACTATTTGGAGGATTCTCTTGTACACATCAAGATTGGAGGAAGAATAGAAGATTTGAACTTGTTCATCAATCAATAAGTTTTCTTTATTCTATTTTTGTCTCTTTCTTGATTTATATGGATTTGTCTATTAAAGTTTTGATCTTTTATGTGAAATCCACCATGGGCATGTGCTAAATTGTTAATCTAGGGTTAGAGAAAACTAATGAATTCATGCATATGACTTGTTTGTGATTATTCATGTTATCTTGTGCTTGTTTGTTCTCTATTTTGGTTTGCATGGATTTGTAGTTGCTTGATCACCAATTATGAATTGATAGTTGTTATTATGCAACGAGAGTTGGTAATAATAATGGAAAAGGAATAGTTGAAGTCTAGGTTGCATGTCACACGAGAGTAGTGGTGCTCCTAGGTGGGTCAATTAGGCAATTCATGTGATTAATGAACCAATACTAGTATCTTTACCACGAGAGTAGGAAAGAACTAGTAGGGAGGTAATCGTTAACTTGTCACAGGAGTGAAGGTTAAGTATAATTGGGATTGGACCCTAACCAAGACAAGAACCAATAGCATGAGTTGATCTTTTCATTTATATGTTTGCTCATTAGTTAACTCTATGCCCTAGTGTCTTAAGATTGCGAGTTTTCTCCAATATTGTTATTCTATGGAGTTGTTAGTTTAGTTGTTTATTTTATACTTTGTTCTTCACATTGTTAATTGGTTGTTTAGATAATAAAGTGAGCAATAAAACCTCAGTACTTCAATAACCTTTTCCCTGTGGGATCGACCCTGTTGCCCTATACTTCAATACGATCTGTGCACTTGCAGTATATAGGGTAATTAGGTTTTATAACTTGATTAATTGTGTGGGATAGAATTGGATTATTTGCTATATTTTTAGACCTAATTACACGCCTATCAATAAACCTTGGTGGAGCCACCCGAAGGGATAAACCCTATAAGGTGCAAGTGAATTTTTAAAAGAAAGAGCGACATGGATGGTAACATTGTTACCTATAAGACGAAGTTAGTAGCAAAAGGTTACAAATAAAGGTAAGGAATTGATTTTGAAGAAACCTTTTCGCCAGTAGTTATGCTTAAATCCATTAGAATTTTGCTTGCTATAACTGGTTATTATGACTATGAGATATGGCAAATGGATGTTAAGCCTGCGTTCCTTAACGAAAATTTGCAAGAAGATGTGTACATGACACAATTTGAAGGTTTTGACTCCATTGATAGTCATAAGGTATGCAAGCTACAAAAATCTATTTATGGACTCAAGCAAATTTCAAGGAGTTGGAACATTCATTTTGATGAGACAATCAAAGAGTTTGATTTCCTCAAAAATAAAAATGAGCCTTGTGTATACAAGAAGGTGAGTGGGAGCGTTGTCATTTTCTTGATACTTTATGTGGATGACATATTGTTGATGAGAAATAACATACATTTGCTACAAATCATAAAGATATGGCTGTCCAAATATTTCTTCATGAACGATCTAGGAGAAACAACCTATATTCTGAGAATTAGGATCTATAGAGATAGATCCAAGAGCTTACTTGGTCTTAGTCAATAGACATATATAGATGCTAAAGAGGTTTAACATGGAGCAAATGAAGAAGGGGTACTTGCCCATAAGAGATGGGATTACTCTTTTGAGAGACATGTATCCTAAGACACCTATTGAGATTGATAGCATGCAAAAGGTTCCTTATGCCTCTAGAATAGGATCCATTGTGTATGCTATACTATGTATGAGATCCAATGTCTCCTATACTCTAAGCGTTACGAACAGATTCCAAACTAACCCTGGTAAGGGTCACTGGGTAGCTGTCAAGAGTATTCTTAAGTACTTAAGAAGAACTAAAGAATTCTTCTTGATTTATGGAGGACACACTCTAGAAGTGTGTGGTTTCACTGATACGAGTTTTTAGTCGGATAAGGATGATAGCAAGTCACAATTTGGATTCGTATTTACATTAAATGGTGGTACTGTGAGCAGGAAAAGTTCGAATCAAGAGACTACTGCCGATTCTATAATAGAAGTCGAGTACATTGTTGCTTCCGAAGTTGCAAAAGATGCTGTTTGAATCAAGAAGTTCATCACTGAATTAGGAGTGGCTCCTTCCATTGTTAATCCTATACTTTATATTGTGACAACAATGGCACCATTGCCCAAGCAAAGGAACCTAGGTCTCATCAATAATCTAAACACGTACTTAGGCGCTACCATCTTATTATGAAAATAGTTGGTAGGAATGATATAAAGATAGAAAAGGTTTCCACTAATGACCATGTAGCTGATTATCTCACTAAGACCTTATCTCAGAAAAAGTATGATGCCTATGTAAATCCTTTTGGCCTACAACAAATGAGTGATTGGTTTTAGTGCAAGTGGTAAGTTGTTAGTGTATGCCCTAAAACCAAGTTGATTAAGATTCTTTGTATTCTCACTTATTTATGTTATATTATACATGTGACATTTTTCTTTATCATCTATACTTGTATTTTCATGTTACTTGTTTGTTTGATAAAGTCTTTAGAATTTTTACTGTGTATTAGAAATTGTAAGGGTTACAATTATGAGAGTCTAATACATAAAGTCATATTCTTAAATATTCCTAGTCATAGTATTAATGAAATTGAACATCATTAATGCGGATAGATAGCACATACTTTGCCTCTACTTATGGTAAGTAGTAGTTGATTTCATTCACTATGGTGTGCGTGACACCTAAGCTGATATGTAGATGCTTGTTTGGGAACAAGTTCATTGGAGTGATCCGCCAAGAGTTTTTAACTATAGTGCCAATGATTGAACTCGTAATGACAATGGTATAAGTGATCCTTTGACTTGAGATTGCCATAGTATCTTGAGTGTGGATTGTTTACTTTGACTCTATTTCTCGGTGCTCGTAAAAGAGTAGCCCATATTATAGAGGTTGGATATAGTTTGAAACATGGAAGGATAGTAAGTAATCGATATTGGATTCACCACTCCTTAATAAGAGAGTATATCCCATTATGGTCACTTGTTGAAAATATTAACTCATAAACCTCCTGTAGAAGTGATAGTATAACTTAGAAGTAGTTTCAAGGTTATACATTATGGAGAGTTATAAAGAAAATATAAATTAGTCATTTAAAAGGATGCACTATACTTTTAGACTAATTGATATATAATGTGGTGAAAGAATATTAATTACATGGTAACATTGTTATTGATGGGTATAGTCTACCATATGACTTTCCTATTCACTTGGGTGGTCATGATGCATTGTTAGACGCCACTCATGATCTATAAGTACAAATTAATTAATTGTGAATTAATGATAAATTAAAGTATTTAATTTGTCTAGCTCTTAATTGATTAATTAATGAGTTATAATTTGTACTTATTACCAAGGTGAATGGAAGCTAATGAGTCACACACATAAAGAATATAATCTTTGGGTTAAAATGTAATTAAGATAAGTATGAGTACTTATGGGGTTAATTTATGAGATAAATTAACTTAAAGGACTTATTTATAAATATTCTAAGTCTTGTAGAAAATTAGTTTCCTAAAAGTAATAGAATAACTAATTAGTTTCCTTGTGAAATGGAATTCCTAAAGGAGAAGGATTAGCTTAAGGTAAATTATCTAAACCTTCTTGGTTTTCAATTAGCTTTATTTCCTAAAGGACTAAAATACTTGCTCTATAAATAGGTTCATGCTTTGACTTTTGAATTATCATTACAACACAAAAGAAAACTAGTGAGAGAAAAATTGAAGAAGAATTTCGCCACCCTCTCTCTCTCTTTTGTGGCATCTTCTCTCTCTCTCTCTCTCTCTCTCCTCCTAATTTGTTAGGATTTTTCTTTCTCTTGTGTTCTTAAATAATTCAAAAGAACTAACACTCAAAAGTCAAAGCAATCTAGTGTAGAACGTTTCCAAAGAAGTTGTTTGTGTGGATATCATTAGAGGCTCGACACTTGGAGGGCTTTTGTTGGTAGATCTTACCTCTTCATCGAAGGATCTTTGCCTAGAAATATAGAAATCTTCAATGCTTGAGTAATTTTCGTGCAAACTCTCTTATAGTCATATAGATATATCAAAGAGATCCATGATTAAGGTAATAAAAAATTTTTATTTTTTTGCTGCGTTACCTATGTTATTACCTTACAATACGTGGTACTCCTATTACAAGAAAAATGATAAAAATGTACAAGCTAAACATCACAAAAACTCTAATCAAAGTTCTTCACTGCTATTGACTTTTTGTCAGTCGTGGGTAGGGTTGGATGAGCTGTGGGTACAACTAGATGAAAACAAGTTACGATTGCCTTTCTGCCTACGAGCCGGGGGTGAAAATGTAAATGCCGCGGGCACATCTCAAGTCACAGCTGACATTCACCAGTTGAATCTGTGGGTAAGCGTTCCGCAGAATGATCCAAAGAATGCTCCTAGAAGTTTGATCCACGGGTGATTCTTGTTTCAGGCTATGGGTGAGCCGTGAGCACTGTTCGATACAGATTATCCGCAGCTCACCTGGTTGCTCACTTTTTCAAGTTGATTCAACTCCTTCCTTTTGAAATCCTTCTTCCACTTGAATTAAGCAATGTAACTTGGTTCCTCCTTTCTTGAAATATTTGAATTTTCAACTTGGGAATGGCATTGTTGGATGAACAATTGTAGTTGTTCCTTGAACTGTTTAGTCCTTGCCCTTGTCATAGGTCCTTTTGGCATCAATGCTTATTTATCATCTTAGACCTTTTGATCAATAAATGTGTCTACAACAGCACATCTTCAAGAATACCACCTACTCCACAATATGCCAAATTCCCCTTTGAGTATCCATCAGCATTCTGTTTAATGTAATCCATAGGAGAACTCCATCTTACCATGGTTACACAAACTTTCTTCTTCATCTTACCTACTTTCAAGTTGAGATCCGGCTAGCCACTAGCATTAATGGACATGTTGAATGTAACACCCTAGAAATTCATACAAAAACTATTTAATTCATGTATGTCCATTAGTAGAAAAAAAAATAGAGAAAAGAAAAAGAGAAGGGAAAAACCGAAAATGTACTGAAAAAGAGAAATTCTTTTATTTGGAGTTTAGTGTTAATCCTTGATTTATTAGTTGGAAGATTTCTTAAGTCATACGCGCGGAGGAACGTGGAGTTGCTTGAAGATCCAAGTGAAGCTTCGAATTTTCCCTTGGAGGATTTCGACCCTTCAAAGTGCTCAAGTAGGACCAATTTGAGCGAGTTCAATATGCCTACCTAATTGCTCTAAAGGACTTAATCAAACAAGAAAGAAACTCTAAGCTAGGGTTTTGATCTTGGAATCACTCGACAAGATCGGGGGTAGTTCTTAATCAGCAAAGAACTAAAGAAACTCTCAATTTGAGAACTCACAATAATAATATTCATAAAATCTGATTCAAAATCGTATGAATAGTGTCATAGCCTTTTATAGGCTTACAAGGATGATTCTAGAACTTAAAATTGTAAGTAACTACTAAAACTAGTTGTAACCCATCACAATTAAGCAACTAACTAAAGTTACAACTTGTAAAGACTTAGGAAACTATTAAAAACGAATTTAAGCAGAAAAATAAATAAGAAATTCGTGTAAGAACTCCTCATGGGCTGGACGTCCTCTTTAAGCTCACTTGGGCCTTCATCTTGCAACTTAAAAGGCCTTCCAACAAGTCCAACCAAACCAGCACCTTGGAAGCATGCTATGGACCACTTAAACACTTCAATTGGACCTTCTTTGAATGTAGATTTAATCCATAACCAGTGCATAAATTCTTGACCCAATGAATACACTTGAGTAGCTTGATCAACAAGTCCATTAGCAAGCCCAAAGTCATGAACTACCCCTAAGCAGCAACAAAGCTTGAATGTTTCCACCATGATCAACCACCATTCAAGCTCATCTTGAACTAAACAAGTTGTTCCATGAGAATGTCCAAGCATCAAGATTGTGAGCACTCCTAGGATCACATCAATCCCTCCTCCCTCGAAAAGATTCGTCCTCGAATCTGCGAGGTCAAATAAACTAACATAAGTAACTAAAGGATTGATAGAAAAACATGCACCATTAGTAGACATACACGACACACGAAATAGATTATGTAGCTCAATGTAAGTAAAAACATAAGTAGAGATTAATTCCATGTCCTCAAAAATTAAAACAATATATAACTCAAAATTATAACTTAAAGATGCAAGAACAAATTCTAGCTTAAGAAGAATAAACATATCTAGATGAAAACTATCTTTAAAAACATGCAAAAGAATTAACAAATATGAATGATGCACAAATAAATCATGATTTGAATAACCTAAATGACCATGAATGGACTTAAAATAACATGCATTAACGAGGTAAAAATCATGATCAAATAAAGATGTATGGATACTAGAATGATGTGACAAAAACACATGAATATCATCACAAGCTATAACACTAGAATATTTTGCAAGAATAAACATATAGCAAAAATGACTTTT
Source organism: Mitragyna speciosa (assembly GCA_024721245.1). Lineage (NCBI taxonomy): Eukaryota > Viridiplantae > Streptophyta > Magnoliopsida > Gentianales > Rubiaceae > Mitragyna > Mitragyna speciosa. The sequence goes on from CM045568.1 coordinate 11,101,313, forward strand.
AGAAGTTAAACTCTTAAGATAAACAAACTGAAAACCATTAGTATAACTCCCTACAAATCATTTAGAAGGTCTAAAATAACAAAAAACATAATGACAAACACAAGAGTTATCAATATGCTTTAGACAGAGAAATATGCACTAACATGAAAACCCTAAAACACACAATAATGCATGATATATCACATAAAAGCAACTGAAAAACGTCCAAACAAGGAATGATTAATCACCAAAAAATCGTTGGAACCTATTGCACTAGATGAAACTAAACAACTTAGATGCAAGACATAACCACTTACACTAATGGAATAAACATGCAAAATAGAATTAGAATAGAAATTAAAAACATTAAAACAAGAAAACTTAGGCCACAAAATATTTGAATCGATCATAGTTGTCAAGCTCAATGTGGCGTATGAACTTAGAACCAAATCCCTCTCCATGGTTTTGTCATCTTCCAAGCTCTTTGAAAGACGGTTCACAAAACAACACAAATGTGGCGTTTCTTTCTCCACACTTTGATCTCTAAGTGGCTGCAAGAGAGAAACAAAAACACTAGGAAAACAAGTGTTGATAGTGTTAGCAAAATAATTCACCTCTTTGTACATAGGTACAAGAAGTTTAGGCCTTTCAATCAAAGCACTCTTTTCCATATTTTTGCTAGCTTTAACTTCCACTCTCTTATTTTCCTCTTCTTTTTCAGAATTGTTCCTCTCAATTTGTTCTCCCTCAAGACCTATGCTATCCTTACTCTTCTCTTGCACACACTCTTCTTTTGGATTATCCTCACTTTCTTCCTTTCGAGTGCATTCTTTAGTTTTGCTTCCAAGGGTGATGTTTCAACCTTTGTTGTTTCCAAGGATGCTTTACGATCAACTTCACATGGTGGAGTGGTAGCCTCACACATCTCCTTAGGCCATAAAGTTGATGGTTTATCCTTCTCTTCAAAAGCAACGTGATTCCTCCTTTGGATGTGAGGTGATGACCCTTGATCCTCAATTGATGGAGTAGAATCCTTCTCACCCACTTTTTCTTTTTGTGCAGCTACAAGTGCTTCATATTCTCTCATAACACTAGACTTAAACTCCTCCATATCCCAATTAAAAATATCATTGATGCGCTTCCTGAAATCCTCTTTCTTTGAAGTATGATAATTCTTGGACAGCCTTTTAGAGGATTTTGATGCCACATTGTGATCAAATTGATTTGTTCTTTTGGGAACAAAAGCTAACCATGACATGTTTAAACCTACACAAAAAAATGTTAGAGCAAAAGAAAACAAAAATAAAGAGAACAACCTTACCACTCCCTTAGTATATACACTCAAGCCCTCGTGTATCACTCCAAGTATTTATGGCTTTTTCCCTCCAATGAGCTCACCCCTAAGCCTTTTTCCACTCTTGAGTAGCTTCTTTATATGTTCCTTGATGAAAGAACCAGCTCAACCTTTCTTGTAAAGCTCCAAGAAGTTAAACCACAAGAGTAAATGTAGAGGTCAAGAAAATAAGCTTAGAGTAATTGCTTGATCAAGAGAATTCAAGAAAAGATGGAATAAACAAGACTTGACTCAAGAAAACACAAATTAGAAACCCTAATGTGTGGTATTCTTGTGTGAAAAATCTTGATTTTTAAAGTTCTCTTGAAAAATATGAATATTCTTATGCAAAAAACAAAAACTCAAAGCAATCCTTGTTGGAGTAGGATTGAAGTCCTTTTCCTTGAAGGATTCTTGAACAAATAATAAGAAAAATCAAACACAAATCACTTTTGGAAACAAGGAACACTGCTGGACAACAAATTCCAGTCCTTAACCACCTCAAAAATACAGATTTTAGAGAAAAGGAAACAATAAATTCGCCACTTGCTTAAAGGAAAAAAAGGAAACTCTTGTGCTTAAGGATTAGTTTCCAAATCCTCTTGTAACTAACTTTCCTTTTCCCAATTGGTTTCCCAATGCAAACTAACTTCTATTTAAACCAAACTAACTCCTTTTAACACCTTTAAACATCAGAATATTTCTGGAGAAATAACCAGAAAATCGTACAGCAACACAATGCAAAAATTCCAGCAACTAAACTCAAGCAATTCAACCCCAAAACCTAACCAATTGGAGATAGGTTAAAGGTGACTCAAAAGGGCTTCAAGAACTTCAAGAATTGCTCAAGAAACTCAAGAAATCAATCAAGAAACTCAGGAATTCAAGACAAAAAAAATTCCAGCAACTCTATACTTCAAGAAACTCAAGAACAACTTGGTACAAGTTCAAGAAACTAGTCAAGTAAGTTCAAGATCTTCAAGAATTACACCTTGTAACACCAAGAAACTTCAAGAAACTTGAATAAAACTTTGTGCACGGTTTTTAACTTGTGTGCACTCCTTTTTATTCTTTGTTTTCTTTCTTTTTCTTTTGTGCTTTTTTGGCTTTTTCTTTTTGCACGAATTTCTGCCTTTTTTTTTTTCAGAAACGATTTTTTTTTTCACACAATAAACAACTTAAACTTCCAAGAAAGTTGATTTGTGAGTGTTCTAAGTTCAAGAATCTCTTTTCTTGCAAGTTTTTAACACAAGAATTTTCAAGAAAACAATAAAAACAGTCAAGATTATCAAGAAACCACACAATACCTAGAATTCTTGATTGAAGACAATCAAGAACGACTCTAAAACCTTAAAGAAAATTCAAGAAAAAATTATGCACGAATTTTTTTTTTTTTGACAAGAACGTAGGTAACAAAGAACAAAGAAAGAACACAAGTTGTTTAACTAGGCACGAAGCACTTGAAAAACAACGACACAAGACACGATTCAAAGAAAAAAAATAAAGGGATATATCCAAATTTCTCCAAAGGAAAAAATTGGATTAGAAAAACCTGGAATTTCAAGAACCTTCGCTCTGATACCAATTGATACGCGCGGAGGAACGTGGAGTTGCTTGAAGATCCAAGTGAAGCTTCGAATTTTCCCTTGGAGGATTTCGACCCTTCAAAGTGCTCAAGTAGGACCAATTTGAGCGAGTTCAATATGCCTACCTAATTGCTCTAAAGGACTTAATCAAACAAGAAAGAAACTCTAAGCTAGGGTTTTGATCTTGGAATCACTCGACAAGATCGGGGGTAGTTCTTAATCAGCAAAGAACTAAAGAAACTCTCAATTTGAGAACTCACAATAATAATATTCATAAAATCTGATCCAAAATCGTATGAATAGTGTCATAGCCTTTTATAGGCTTACAAGGATGATTCTAGAACTTAAAATTGTAAGTAACTACTAAAACTAGTTGTAACCCATCACAATTAAGCAACTAACTAAAGTTACAACTTGTAAAGACTTAGGAAACTATTAAAAACGAATTTAAGCAGAAAAATAAATAAGAAATTCGTGTAAGAACTCCTCATGGGCTGGACGTCCTCTTTAAGCTCACTTGGGCCTTCATCTTGCAACTTAAAAGGCCTTCCAACAAGTCCAACCAAACCAGCACCTTGGAAGCATGCTATGGACCACTTAAACACTTCAATTGGACCTTCTTTGAATGTAGATTTAATCCATAACCAGTGCATAAATTCTTGACCCAATGAATACACTTGAGTAGCTTGATCAACAAGTCCATTAGCAAGCCCAAAGTCATGAACTACCCCTAAGCAGCAACAAAGCTTGAATGTTTCCACCATGATCAACCACCATTCAAGCTCATCTTGAACTAAACAAGTTGTTCCATGAGAATGTCCAAGCATCAAGATTGTGAGCACTCCTAGGATCACATCATTAAGTTAATTAGGTTAAGTAAATAAGATTCTTTCATTATTAAGTGGGACACCTAAGTAGTAAATTTGGATTAATTTTATTGGACCATTAGTTTATAATAGTGTTTAATTTTGACTAACTAATTCTACCATTTTCTAGTCTTTTGACCAATTGAGCTTTAGTTCAAAAATTGACCTAAAAATTTCACTTATTCACTTGATTTTCTTCTTCTTTATGGCCGGCCCTCTCTCTCCCTATTCTTCTCTTTTTTTGCTTTAAAAATTGTGCCATAAAGCTTGCTAATTACTAGGTGATAAGTGATTAAAAATTTACACTAATCATATTTAACCAAGTAGTAGCTAATATGTCAAAAAAATCTAAACCTAGGAAGATTCTTGTCTTGCTATGATTGGTTGCACCTTTTCCCACTTTTTCTCTTTATTTCTTTTCTATTTTTTGGTCTATTTCTTTCTCTTTTTCTTTCATTGTGGCTGACCCTCCCTTGCTCTCTTTCTACTCTCTCTTGTTTTCATTTTCTTGAAACTTTCTCTCCATTTTCGACAATCTTCACCATAGAAAGTGAACTCCTTTTGATGAGTCACAAGTTGGAGACCTTCAAGAGGGACGTTCCAAGGATGATGGATCATGTTTGAGGAGCTCCAATGATGTACTTAAAGGTTTGGATGGTCCAATGACAAGAGCAAGAACTAGAAGAATGAAGGATGCTTTGCATGGACTCATATTGGACTCATATGAGGAGGCTTTGCAATTGGGCTCAAAGGGGCAATCCAAACAACTCATTAATGTGATTTGGGCTGAACAAACATTGGATGAGGACTTCATGGGCCACACACATGGAGAGCTTGAAGAATTGAAGTCCATTTGATAGTTTTGTGGTCTAAATGTACTGCCAGCCCATTAGGGTTTATTAGTGGCGATTTTTTTGTTAAATCATGCTTTGTTTTGGTAGTTTCATTAGTATAGGTTTTGTCCTAGAAGTTAAGTCTATTTTCACAACTCTAGAATATTCTTTGTAAGCCTATTTATAGGCCATATTTTGTAGTTACGAATTTTATTCAGAAATTTCAAAAAAAATCGTGTGTTCTCTTTGAGAATTTTCTTGGTTCTTTGTCGATTAAGAACTACTCTTGGTCTTATCAAGCTTGCTTGTGGCGACCACCAACTTCGCTTAGAGTTTTCTTGAGTTTTTGATCAAGTCTTTAGAGCTAATTAGGTTAGACGATTGAACTCGCTCAACTTGGTCTAGTCTAGTTGTCCTATAGGCGTGCTCATCTTCAAGGGAAGATTCAAGGCAAAACAACTCCACGTCAAGGGTTCCTTGGTTCACGAATCAAATGAGGTCTTGAGTTCAACAAGTTGCATACCTGAATCCAAGACTTTCTTGGCTACGCAACTGTACGCACATCACCTTTTCTTCCTAAGCAAAGATCTAAGCTTGATTGAGGTATCTACTATGAACTTATGCTATTATTTTCAAGCTTTAAGTAGTCTTTTGTGCAAGTTTAATACTAGATACTTGTTAATAAACTTGAAGATTTAAGTTTTGAAATGAAGTTTTGTTTGTTAATCAAGTGTTTTCTTGGTTTGATGGACTAGTAGATAGTATTTAAACCTTGAAATTTCATGTATTATATGTTGAATTGTTGAAGAAACTTGGAATTAAAATCTTGAATTTGATTGGAATTTTGAGTGAAATTGGCTTTGAGTGAGATATGGAAGCTATAGAACTTGTTGAAAATTGGATTGGTTGGTTGATTTCTTGCAGGTAAAGATTTTGGGTAGTCCGATTTTACGGGGAGATGCTACCGAAATTTCGGTAGAATTAAAGAAGAAAAAAAAATGATAGGTGAACTTTTAATCTAGAATATGCTAAATTTAGGGAATTTGGTGTGCAGAAATTTTAAGAGAATGATCCATTGGTGAATTAAATTTTCTAGACCAAGAAAACCCTAAACTCTAAAAACCCTAAAACCTAAACCCTAGAAATAATTGGTTTATTTCTTGAATTTTCTTACTAATCTACTTAGGGTTTTAATCAAGTTTTCATTAAATTATTTCTTTTGAATTCCAGGATCCGAAAGTGAATCTCGACCTTTTTAGGAAATATTTTCCTAGGCATTGATATGATCCAAGGAGCTAACATATATATATTGGACCAAGATGAGCTTGAAAAAGAGACGTTTAAGGATGGATCAATTCTACATGTTTGCTGCTTGATGGTTTTACATGATTTTGAACTTATCTACAAGCTTGAAATTCACTTTAGTCAAGCTCGCAAATTGGGCCAAGGATTAGAGTATTGGCTATGGATCAAGTTCACTTACACAAAAGGCTCAAAGTGGGTAGAACAAGCTGCCCTTGCTTGTGGATTAACAAGTGTTGCGGGTTGGAGTTGCTATGTGGACGACTTTGAAGTGTGAAACCTTCTGACCAAACCCGCGTCATGAACCCGCACCGCGTATAAGTGCCGCGGGATACCATCAGAAGGCTCGTTCATGAAATGTTTGAAGTGCCAAACTTTCTGATCGAACTCGGGCCCCGTACCTGCGCCGTAGATAGGTGCCGCGGGTACGATCAGAAAGTCCGTTTAAGTTGTTTTATGCAATTTTTTAAGTTATAATCTTTAGTAGTCGAGTGTTAGGTTACAACTAGGGTAAAGTACTTTCTTGGTTTATGTTTTTTGTGCCGCCCTATATAAGAGTTTCTTGTAAACAACATTAGAGACGACGTTTATGATATTTTGAGTGAATTCTCTTCAGAATTTTCTTGGTTCTTTGGTGATTGAGAACCACCATGGGTCTTATCAAGCTTTGCTTGTGGACGACCGTCCAATCTTGCTTAGAGTTTCCTTTCGGTTTTGTTCAAGTTCTTTAGAGAATTAGGTTGAACGATTGAACACGCTCAATTCGGTTCATCTTGGTTTTCCTAGGATCGAGGGCATCTTCAAGGGGAAAAGTTCGAGCAACCTACTCCACGTCAAGGGTTCTTGGAAGATCCATCCAAGGGGTCTTGAGTTTAACGAATAGTAAGTCTAAAATCCAAGGGTCTTGGTAGTCCTTCCGTACGCGCGATCTCATCAATTGGTATTAGAGCCAAAATTCTTGGATTTCCAGGTTCTATCAATCCGTTTGTTCCTTTGGAATTGCGGATATATCCCTTTTGTCTGTTGTTTCGTGATATTAAGGCAAGAGTTTCATGCCTAGCCTCAATATTTTGTTTGTTTCCTATTGTCTTTTCTTTTCAAATTGTGTTTGCCTTCGTTGAGTTTTGTTTCTGTCCGTCTTTAACATTCTTAAAATTTCAGTCTTTGGTTTTCATTGTTTCCTTATTAAATTTGTGCTTTAGGGTTTGTTTAGAGTTGTTCTTGGTTGCTTCTCAATCAAGAATTCTAGAGTTGTGTGGTATTTTGTATTTCTTGACTGTTTTTATTGTTTTCTTGGAATTCTTGTGCAAAAATCTTTCAAAAAGAATCAGTTTCTTGGACTTGCCATCCTAGGGTTGAACATTCTTTAAAAAAAAAAAAATCGCGTCACTGTTCACAACGTACTGTTCACGTAGCGTTACTGTTCATGCCTAGGGTTACTGTTCACGGCGAACTGTTCATCGGAAATAACTGTTCATTCGGTGAATTTTTACTTGTTTGTTTGAGTTTTGTGGGTTATCTGGGTTTTGAATTCACAAAAAAAAAAAAAAGTCGTGCAACACAAAAGAAAGTGAAAGAGGCGTGCAAAGTGATAAAAGCCAAGCACATGAACTAAACCAATTAAACTGAAGTATATTTGGCTGGAATACTGTCCTTGTGCAACCAAGTAGATCTATTGAAACAAATAGATCGTTGGACAGAGAACAACGCCACGTACGAAAGTTTAATTGACCAATTTCTACTCTTCTTGTTCTTGGTGTTTTGTTAGAGTATTGTTTTTGCATAATTTGGTTATTTTTCTTCCAAAGAACATTAAAAAAATCAAGAAACATCACACAATAATACCACACATTAGGGTCTCTATATTGTGTCTGTTCTTGATTCTTGGTCATTCTTTGTTACTCTCTTGGACAAAACACTCTAAGCATACTTATCCTTGACCTCTACACTTACTCTCACAGATTGGTGTTGCTATAAGCCTTGGTAAGATTGAGTGAGCTGGTTCTTCTCTAAAGGGCCAACAAGAAATTTCATTGAGTGGAAAAAGGCTTAGTAGTGAGCACAAGGAGGGTAAAAGCCAACAAATTTGAGGTAAGCGAGTGCAAACACTAAAGGAGTGATCTACAAATTCTTGTTTATATTGTTCTAACCTTTTATTTTGCAAGTTTAAGGTACTATGGCGGAACATAATGATCTTAAAGCCATGATGAGAGGCATGCAAGATAACTTCCAACGCCTCATGGTGCAAATGCAAAGCATGTCCATGAGAATGGATAATGTGAAGCAAGCATCTAGAGCTCGAGGAGATCCACATGATGGTAGAGAAGTTGGTTCCAACACTAGAATGACTCGAAATCTAGCTTATGATGATGATATTGAAGAGGGGTCGGAGTTTGATGAAGTTATTCAAAGGAGAGGAAGGAGGATACCTCATGAGCCCGATGGAAATTTGGGAAGCATTAAGATGAAAATACCTTCATTCCAAGGCAAGTTAGACCCCGAGGCATATCTTGAATGGGAGAGAAAGGTGGAACATGTATTTGAGTGTCACAACTACTCCGAAGCAAAGAAAGTGCAACTAGCTGCAGTTGAATTCACCGACTACGCGAGTGTTTAGTGGGATCAACTTGTCAAAGATAGGATGAGGTGTGGAGTTGAACCCGTGAGGACTTGGGGAGAGATGATAACCATTATGAAGAAGAGATTTGTCCCAAGTTACTACTCACGTGACCTACATAGGCGTCTACAATTCTTGAAGCAAGGATCTATGAGCGTTGACGAGTACTACAAGGAGATGGAAATGCTAATGATCAAAGCAGACATTAGGGAGGATGGAGAGGCTCTTATGTCACGTTTTCTAGTAGGTTTGTACTCAGAAATTGCTGAAATTGTAGAGCTGCAACATAATTTAGAGATGGACGACTTGGTAGAAAAAGCAATCAAGGTTGAGAGACAACTAAAAAGTAGGCGTGCTAGAGGGTTTTCCACTACACAAAATCGTACTAGTTGGAGAGTTGAACAATCAAGGAAGAGCTTTAGAGATGCTAAACAATCACATGGTCTTCCAAATAGTGCACCATTGCCTAGGGCCGAACCAACTACAACGCAAGATCCTAAGGGTAAGCAAATTGCGAAACCTAGGCAAAAGGAGATTAAATGTTTTAAGTGCCAAGGGTTCGGCACATAGCTGCTTCTTGTCTAAACAAGCTCACTATGGTTATTTTTGAGGATGGTGAAGTAGCTAGCGTAGCTTCAAGTGAAAAGAATGAGGGAGATTGCAAAAGTAAGGAAATAAGTGTTTTGATTGTGAGGCCAAAACTTCTTGTACCCCCGTACAAAGAAGAAGTGTACTTTGCCAACTCACTTCATAACTCTTTTCCTAGTATTTTTGTGGTAGTTTTGCAGGTTAATCTTCAACCAAGAATGCCACAATCTTGCTGTTTCATTATGAATCGTCCTTCAAGGAGTTCAATTGACAAAACCGTGATGAAGGATTTGGTTCTTTGTCCAAATGCCACATTGGACTCATTGGACTTACTGGATTTTATTGATTTGTGGCATGAGTTTATGCTGCTACTATTTTAATAGCTATACTTTATGCTTTATTTCAATTTTGCATGCATTAAGTAATTGTGTTTTAGTCTATTTAGATTCATTTGGAGCAAATCGTTTTAGGGGTTATAGTGTGTTAGATTATCATGTTATGGATGTTTTTCAATATAATTTACATGCCATATTATGCAATGTTGAATGTTTTAGGGTTTTCATGATTGTGCCTATATTCTGTTTAGACCATTCTCGTAGTTCTTGTGTTTGTTATTTTGCTTTGTGTTGTTCTTACACACGAATTATAGGGGGCCATATAAATGATTTTCAGTGTGTTTATCCTAAGTGTTTATACTTATAAAATTCGTTTTTGTCATAAGTTTGTTCTTTTAAATTGTTCTAGTGTTTTAATTTGTGACAACATTCATGTGTTTTTGTTACATCATTTGAATTATTCTAGTGAGTTGAATGATAATATTTTCCATGTTCTAGGGTTTATTTTGCATAGTTCATTCAGAATTATTACATGTTATCTACATGAATCACGTTTTCTACACTTACTTGTTGTTAGTAGTTTCTACTTAGATTCTGGTCATATGTCTTTATTTGATCATGATTTCTGTCATGCTAGTGAAAGCTATTTTGAGTCCATTCTTAGATATATAGATGCTAAACCTCAGGTTTTGCTTGTTAATCATTCATAAATGTTAATTCTTTTTCATGTTTTTAAGGACATTTTTTATCTAGACATGTTTATTCTTCTTAAGTTAGAATTTGGTCTTGCACCTATGAATTGTGTTCATAGTTGCATTAAGCTGCTCATTTTATATTTATCACTTGAGTTAGTTATGAGCTTGCTTAATATTTGTGATTGTTTCTCTATCAATCCTTTAGTTACTAATGGTAGTTTATATGAACTCGCAGATTCGAGGACGAATCTTTTCGAGCAAGGAGGGATTGATATGATCCAAGGAGCTAACATATGTATATTGGACCAAGATGAGCTTGAAAAGGAGACGTTCAACGATGGATCAATTCTACATGTTTGCTGCTTGATGGTTTTACATGATTTTGAGCTTATCTACAAGCTTGAAGCTCACTTTAGTCAAGCTCGCAAATTGGGCTAAGGATTAGAGTATTAGCTATGGATCAAGTTCATTTACAAAGAAAGCTCAAAGTGGGTAGAACAAGCTGTCCTTGCTTGTGGATTAACAAGTGTTGCGGGCTGGAGTTGCTACGTGGACGACTTTGAAGTGTGGAACCTTCTGACCGAACCTGCGCCATGAACCCGTGCCGCGTATAGGTGCTGCGTGTACCATTAGAAGGCTGAAGTGCCAAACTTTTTGACCGAACCCACATCCCTGTACCCGCACCGCGGATAGGTGCCGCGGGTACGATCAGAAAGTCCGTTTAAGTTGTTTTATGTAATTTTTT
>CM045568.1:11112291-11163347 GCA_024721245.1 Mitragyna speciosa
TTTCTTGGTTTGATGGACTAGTAGATAGTATTTAAACCTTGAAATTTCATGTATTATATGTTGAATTGTTGAAGAAACTTGGAATTAAAATCTTGAATTTGATTGGAATTTTGAGTGAAATTGGCTTTGAGTGAGATATGGAAGCTATAGAACTTGTTGAAAATTGAATTGGTTGGTTGATTTCTTGCAGGTAAAGATTTTGGGTAGTCTGATTTTACGGGGAGATGCTACCGAAATTTCGGTAGAATTAAAGAAGAAAAAAAAATGATAGGTGAACTTTTAATCTAGAATATGCTAAATTTAGGGAATTTGGTGTGCAGAAATTTTAACAGAATGATCCATTGGTGAATTAAATTTTCTAGACCAAGAAAACCCTAAACTCTAAAAACCCCTAAAACCTAAACCCTAGAAATAATTGGGTTATTTCTTGAATTTTCTTACTAATCTACTTAGGGTTTTAATCAAGTTTTCATTAAATTATTTCTTTTGAATTCCAGGATCCGAAAGTGAATCTCGACCTTTTTACGAAATATTTTCCTAGGCATTGATATGATCCAAGGAGCTAACATATGTATATTGGACCAAGATGAGCTTGAAAAGGAGACGTTCAAGGATGGATCAATTCTACATGTTTGCTGCTTGATGGTTTTACATGATTTTGAGCTTATCTACAAGCTTGAAGTTCACTTTAGTCAAGCTCGCAAATTGGGCCAAGGATTAGAGTATTGGCTATGGATCAAGTTCACTTACAAAGAAGGCTCAAAGTGGGTGGAACAAGCTGCCCTTGCTTGTGGATTAACAAGTGTTGCAGGCTGGAGTTGCTACGTGGACGACTTTGAAGTGTGGAACCTTCTGACCGAACCCGCGTCCATGAACCCGCGCCGCGTATAGGTGCCGCGGGTACCATCAGAAGGCTCGTTCATGAAGTGTTTGAAGTGCCAAACTTTCTGACCGAACCCGCGCCCCGTACCCTCGCCGCGGATAGGTGCCGCGGGTACGATCAGAAAGTCCGTTTAGTTGTTTTATGCAATTTTTGAGTTGTAATCTTTAGTAGTCGAGTGTTAGGTTACAACTAGGGTAAAGTACTTTCTTGGTTTATGTTTTTTGTGCCGCCCTATATAAGAGTTTCTTGTGAACAACATTAGAGACGACGTTTTATGATATTTTTGAGTGAATTCTCTTCAGAGTTTTCTTGGTTCTTTGGTGATTGAGAACCGCCATAGGTCTTATCAAGCTTTTGCTTGTGGCGACCGTCCAATCTCGCTTAGAGTTTCCTTTCGGTTTTGTTCAAGTTCTTTAGAGAATTAGGTTGAACGATTGAACACGCTCAATTCGGTTCATCTTGGTTTTCCTAGGATCGAGGGCATCTTCAAGGGGAAAAGTTCGAGCAACCTACTCCACGTCAAGGGTTCTTGGAAGATCCATCCAAGGGGTCTTGAGTTCAACGAGTAGTAAGCCTAAAATCCAAGGGTCTTGGTAGTCTTCCGTACGCGCGATCTCATCAATTGGTATCAGAGCCAAAGTTCTTGGATTTCCAGGTTCTATCAATCCGTTTGTTCCTTTGGAATTGCGGATATATCCCTTTTGTTTGTTGTTTCGTGATATTAAGGCAAGAGTTTCGTGCCTAGCCCTAATATTTTGTTTGTTTCCTACTGTCTTTTCTTTTCAAATTGTGTTTGCCTTCGTTGAGTTTTGTTTCTGTCCGTCTTTAACATTCTTAAAATTTCAGCCTTTAGGTTTTCGTTGTTTCCTTATTAAATTTCGTGCTTTAGGGTTTGTTTAGAGTTGTTCTTGGTTGCTTCTCAATCAAGAATTCTAGAGTTGTGTGGTATTTTGTGTTTCTTGACTGTTTTTATTGTTTTCTTGGAATTCTTGTGCTAAAATCTTTCAAAAAGAATCAGTTTCTTGGACTTGCCATCCTAGGGTTGAAGATTCTTGAAGAAAAAAAAAAAGTCGCGTCACTGTTCACGGCGACTATTGTTCACTGCCTAGGGTTTACTGTTCACGACGGATACTGTTTATTCGAAAATCAGTGTTCATTTGGTGAATTTTACCTGTTTGTTTGAGTTTTGTGGGTTATCTAGGTTTTGAATTCACAAAAAAAAAAAAAAGTCTTGCACAAAGAAAAAGTCGTGCAATACAAAAGAAAGTGAAAGAGGCGTGCAAAGTGATAAAAGCCAAGCACACGAACTAAACCAATTAAATTGAAGTATATTTGGCTGGAATACTGTCCTTGTGCAACCGAGTAGATCTGTTGAAACAAACAGATCGTTGGACAGAGAACAACGCCACGTACGAAAGTTTAATTGACCAGATTCTACGCTTCTTGTTCTTGGTGTTTTGTTGGAGTATTGTTTTCTGCATAAGTTTGGTTATTTTTCTTCCAAAGAACATTAAAAAAAAATCAAGAAACATCACACAATAATACCACACATAAGGGTGTCTATATTGTGTCTATTCTTGATTCTTGGTCATTCTTTGTTACTCTCTTGAACAAAACACTCTAAGCATACTTATTCTTGACCTCTACATTTACTCTCACAGATTGGTGTTGCTATAAGCCTTGGTAAGATTGAGTGAGCTGGTTCTTCTCTAAAGGGCCAACAAGAAAATTCATTGAGTGGAAAAAGGCTTAGTAGTGAGCACAAGGAGGGTAAAAGCCAACAAATTTGAGGGAAGCGAGTGCAAACACTAAGGGAGTGATCTACAAATTCTTGTTTATATTGTTCTAACCTTTTATTTTGCAGGTTTAAGGTACTATGGTGGAACATGATGATCTTAAGGCCATGATGAGAGGCATGCAAGATAACTTCCAACGCCTCATGGAGCAAATGCAAAGCATGTCCATGAGAATGGACAATGTGGAGCAAGCATCTAGAGCTCGAGGAGATCCACATGATGGTAGAGAAGTTGGTTCCAACACTAGAATGACTCGAAATCCAGCTTATGATGATGATATTGAAGAGGGGTCGGAGTTTGATGAAGTTATTCAAAGGAGAGGAAGGAGGGTACCTACGTGAGCCCGATGGAAATTTGGGAAGTATTAAGATGAAAATACCTTCATTCCAAGGAAAGTTAGACCCTCGAGGCATATCTTGAATGGGAGAGAAAGGTGGAACATGTATTTGAGTGTCACAACTACTCCGAAGCAAAGAAAGTGCAACTAGCTGCAAGTTGAATTCACCGACTACGCGAGTGTTTGGTAGGGATCAACTTGTCAAAGATAGGAGGAGGTGTGGAGCTGAACCCGTGAGGACTTGGGGGAGATGAAAGCCATTATGAAGAAGAGGTTTGTCCCAAGTTACTACTCACGTGACCTACATAGGCGTCTACAATTCTTGAAGCAAGGATCTATGAGCGTTGACGAGTACTACAAGGAGATGGAAATGCTCATGATCAAAGTGGACATTAGGGAGGATGGAGAGGCTCTTATGTCACATTTTCTAGCAGGTTTGAACTCAGAAATTGCTGAAATTGTAGAGCTGCAACATTATCTAGAGATGGACGACTTGGTAGGAAAAAGCAATCAAGGTTGAGAGACAACTAAAAAGTAGGCGTGCTAGAGGGTTTTCCACTACACAAAATCGTACTAGTTGGAGAATTGAACAACCAAGGAAGAGCTTTAGAGATGTTGAACAATCACATGGTCCTCCAACTCGTGCACCATTGCCTAGGGCCGAACCAACTACAAAGCAAGATCCTAAGGGTAAGCAAATTGCGAAGCCTAGGCAAAGGGAGATTAAATGTTTTAAGTGCCAAGGGTTCGGGCACATAGCTGCTTCTTGTCCAAACAAGCGCACTATGGTTATTTTTGAGGATGGTGAAGTAGCTAGCGTAGCTTCAAGTGAAAAGAATGAGGGAGATTGCAAAAGTGAGGAAATAAGTGTTTTGATTGTGAGGCCAAAACTTCTTGTACCCCCGTACAAAGAAGAAGTGTACTTTACCAACTCACTTCATAACTCTTTTCCTAGTATTTTTGTGGTAGTTTTGCAGGTTAATCTTCAACCAAGAATGCCACAATCTTGCTGTTTCATTATGAATCGTCCTTCAAGGAGTTCAATTGACAAAACCGTGATGAAGGATTTGGTTCCTTGTCCAAATGCCACATTGGACTCATTGGACTTACTGGATTTTATTGATTTGTGGCATGAGTTTATGTGCTACTATTTTAATAGCTATACTTTATGCTTTATTTCAATTTTGCATGCATTAAGTAATTGTGTTTTAGTCTATTTAGATTCATTTGGAGCAAATCGTTTTAGGGGTTATAGTGTGTTAGATTATCATGTTATGGATGTTTTTCAATATAATTTACATGCCATATTATGCAATGTTGAATGTTTTAGGGTTTTCATGATTGTGCCTACATTCTGTTTAGACCATTCTCGTAGTTCTTGTGTTTGTTATTTTGCTTTGTGTTGTTCTTATACACGAATTATAGGGAGCCATATAAATGATTTTCAGTGTGTTTATCCTAAGTGTTTTACCTCTAAAAATCGTTTTTGTCATAAGTTAGTTCTTTCAAATTGTTCTAGTGTTATAATTTGTGACAACATTCATGTGTTTTTGTTACATCGTTTGAATTATTCTAGTGAGTTGAATGATGATATTTTCCATATTCTAGGGTTTGTTTTGCATAGTTCATTCAGAATTATTGCATGTTATCTTCATGATTCATGTTTGCTACACTTACTTGTAGTTAGTAGTTTCTACTTAGATTCTGGTCATATGATCTTTATTTGATCATGATTTCTATCATGTTAGTGAGTGTTATTTTGAGTCCATTCTTAGATATATAGATGCTAAACCTCATGTTTTTCTTGTTAATCATTCATATATGTTAATTCTTTTTCATGTTTTTAAGGACATTTTTCATCTAGACATGTTTATTCTTCTTAAGTTAGAATTTGGTCTTGCACCTATGAATTGTGTTCATAGTTGCATTAAGCTGCTCATTTTATATTTATCACTTGAGTTAGTTATGAGCTTGCTTAATATTTGTGATTGTTTCTCTATCAATCCTTTAGTTACTAATGGTAGTTTATATGAACTCGCAGATTCGAGGACGAATCTTTTCGAGGAAGGAGGGATTGATATGATCCAAGGAGCTAACATATGTATATTGGACCAAGATGAGCTTGAAAAGGAGACGTTCAAGGATGGATCAATTCTACATGTTTGCTGCTTGATGGTTTTACATGATTTTGAGCTTATCTACAAGCTTGAAGTTCACTTTAGTCAAGCTCGCAAATTGGGCCAAGGATTAGAGTATTGGCTATGGATCAAGTTCACTTACAAAGAAGGCTCAAAGTGGGTGGAACAAGCTGTCCCTTGCTTGTGGATTAACAAGTGTTGCGGGCTGGAGTTGCTACGTGGACGACTTTGAAGTGTGGAACCTTCTGACCGAACCTCGCGCCATGAACCCGCGCCGCGGATAGGTGCCGCGGGTACCATCAGAAGGCTCGTTCTGAAGTGCCAAACTTTCTGACCGAACCCACAGCCCCGTACCCGCACCTGCGGATAGGTGCCGCGGGTACGATCAGAAAGTCCGTTTAAGTTGTTTTATGTAATTTTTGAGTTGTAATCTTTAGTAGTCGAGTGTTAGGTTACAACTAGGGTAAAGTACTTTCTTAGTTTATGTTTTTTGTGCCACCCTATATATGGGTTTCTTGTGAACAACATTAGAGACGACGTTTATGATATTTTTGAGTGAATTCTCTTCAGAATTTTTCTTGGTTCTTTGGTGATTGAGAACCACCATAGGTCTTATCAAGCTTTGCTTGTGGCGACCGTCCAATCTCGCTTAGAGTTTCCTTTCGGTTTTGTTCAAGTTCTTTAGAGAATTAGGTTGAACGATTGAACACGCTCAATTCGGTTCATCTTGGTTTTCCTAGGATCGAGGGCATCTTCAAGGGGAAAAGTTTGAGCAACCTACTCCACGTCAAGGGTTCTTGGAAGATCCATCCAAGGGGTCTTGAGTTCAACTGAGTAGTAAGCCTAAAATCCAAGGGTCTTGGTAGTCTTCCGTACGCGCGATCTCTTTAGGCATTCCAGGTGAGTGTCTCTATGTGTGCATGATGCATGAAATATTATGTTATGATTGAGATAATTATATGGTGAAATGTGTTACTTGAGGAAAGATGTGTACTTTATCGCATCTATTCTGCAATGTGTTACATGCTTTTATTGCCAATGTGTTATTTGTGCTTGAGACTTCCGTGAATAACTTTACCGTTACTTCACAGTTAGTCAACCCGGTTGTGCTTGGGAGGACATAAGGTGCTGGGTGTTTTAGGGCGTGTTGTTCTTTCCCTTGAGTTGAGAATCCTCAAAGAGGCCAACTCAGGATTGAACTTTCTTGCTTGCTTGTCGGCCCTCCAAGGTCGAGATTACTCCCTAGATATGGTAGCCTGTACAGAGGTTATAAGGTGAATGGTGGTTAGGGTACTTGCTTGTTAATACTGATATGATCCTTGGCGAGGACTTGAGCTTTTATCTCGGTCCCAACGTCGTGGTTACATGTTCAGTACTTGTTTCTCTTGTGGTTGAGCTTGCTCCCGTAGTTGAGCCTTGTATCCGCCATTGACTACTTGTTAATTAAATTGTTTATACACTGTTTATTTGACTTGTTAATTATTTTATTTAATAAAATAGTGGATTTCTGGTATGGCTGCATGACTCAAGCACTCATTGGGCTATTATAACTCATCCCTTTCATTTGTTTTCTTTACCCAGGTTTTTCCGCATTACTAAAGCTGGGAAAAGCAGTTTTGGATATTATATGTTTTCATTATATATTTTGATAGCCAAATTGTTTAGGCTATTATTGTAAGTACTATGTATAATTGGGATGTAAAACTCCTTAGTGATACTTGTACCTTTAAGTTGAAGTATATGAATGTATTTTATTTTGGGCTAAGTACGTTTGGATGTTTTGAGTGAGTGCGTGATGTGAGTCCTGGCGAGAGCCAGGCAGGCAGTCCGCTAAGCCCTTTGATGCGCCTCTGAGTAAGGTGGGGCTGTCACATTGAAAGGCATGATAGAAGTAAATAAACATATAAAAGCATAATAAAAGTGAATAAACATATAAAACAATGGCACTAAAATCAAGGACAAATTGTTTTGAAGAGGGGGAGTTTGATACGTGTGTCGTGAAGCTCGCTTTAATTTAGACATGAATAAAAGTATAATAGAAGTAAATAAACATATAAAAGCATGGGCGATGATTCCAAGACTAGTCATTTCAAAGAGGGAAAGTTTGATACGTTTATCATGATGCCTGTCTCAGTTTTAAATGCTTTATCGACAAATATCGTCATCCTGAGCTATTTAGAGGTTTCAAAGGGCTTAACACATGGCAAAAGGGAATGGAAGATAGCTTATCTAGCATCCACTTAAGAGTTGAAAGGTTAGTTATTGTACGGTTTTTGTGATTATGTTGAATTTTATGATGAATCAATAAACTTGATTATTTTCTCTCCATGAGAGTGTTCTAATAGAAATTCTTGTAAGGGTTCAATTCTATACCTTGGGTTTTTATCAATAGATTTGATAAGAGTCTTACGTTTTCTTCATTAGTTTGGTTTCAATCAGCTTGTTTGGTTGGGGTTAAACTATTCATAGATAATTTGGTCCAATTCTACAAGAGGTATTGGGTTAGATTATCGCCTAATCTTCAAGATGGTCCTTTTGGGAGATGCCACGTGTGAAGAATCGAGGGTTTTAGAAGCGTTACCTTCCTAGGGTTGCTGATTTCTCCATCATGGGCATTGTGGCACACTCCAAGTCCAAGGAGACATGCATCGGATTCCTTTGACTCCTCACTTTATTGCTCCAAAGTGTAGGAGTTGACCTATCATGGGAGCAGGCAGTTAACTTGGAGATTAATGACGTCATTAACATACGGATGCTCAAGCAAATTAGCTTGAAGAAATGAGCTGTACAACTTGAGGGACATTTGGTAGGTGATGACGATAGGGATGATGATGGTAAGGAGGCTCATGACAAGTATGAGGAAGATGATGATGCTAATGATAGACATGACGAGGCGAGTGAGGAGCCTCCCCTTACTGGACCATCTACTTTTGACCTACTGCTGCGGCTAACTCGCACCTCATCGAGTTCCTCAAGGTCCAAGTCACCATGAGATTGGATTCTTTGAAAGATTTGTTGTATGAAGGCCAAAGTGATGGAGAGAATGGACAAAATAAAGGCTCGAGGTAGGAGCAGTTTGCTCAGATTGAGCAACTAAGTAGGGATGTGAAAGCTTTACATGAAAAGATTAGATGGGCATGTCTATCTTTAGCTATTGATGGTCACAGAGGAGAGGATGGAGCTGCTACCTCTTAGATAGTTGGATGTTTCAGAATCTTTAATGATTCATGTCATTTTCCTTTTTTTTTTATTTCTTTTGGGGTACGTACATATTATTTTATTTTTAGGATTTTTATTGCACCCTGACATGCATCTAACAAACTAAATATTATAGTTATCTTTCTTATGATGTTGCTGCTATGATTCTTAAATTTTGGATTTCTTTCCTGTAACTGGATCATAATTAGAGTGGCGACTACTACAACAAGGGGAGTATTGGTTTTAACTTTTATTTTCTTTTTTCTTCTTTTGATTGCTTTTCTGCACATTGGGAACAATGTGCGACTTAAGTGTGGGGAGCTAAAATTTGTTGTGGCATGTGCTACTTGTTGGTAAATTTGCTAAAAATTGATTGATTTGTTGTGGTTGTTGATTTTCTTTTGCAGGGAATCAGCCTTATTATAGGAGAGATTCTGTCAAAGTTTTTCAAAAATTTTGCAATTTAGGTGCTATTAATGTTTTTATTTTGAAGTTCTATGAAAGTAGTTATTTATTTAATTTGTTAGTTTTCAATATTTCTTACCCAAATAGAGTAATTATGTGCATTTTCTGAGAATTGTCTTCTTAATTGACTAGGAGATTTTATTATGTGAAGAAAATATATTAGGTAAAGTAGGAGAAATTATGCTAAAATTCTTGGCAAGTTTCGTGAAATTTTTCTACTTTATTTTTTTTTTCTTTAGTTAAGTAGTGAATGTAGCTCATGAGTATTAATTGTGAGTTTAGGTTACTATCAAAATAAGGCACAATTCTCACAAACAAGTAATAAAATTTATAACCCAGTACTCATTCTACAAGTGCAAGGGTCAATTGTAGTTGTAATGAGTATTAGGGTCGATCTCACGAGGAAACAAGATTTAGTAACTACCAAAGCTACTAACTTATCTTATTATCTAGACAGTCAAATTTAGGGATAGTGAAATGGTGGGAAAATCAAATTCAAATAAAAAACAATGAAGAAACTAATTAAACAAAGTTGGCTAGGCTCAAGAGTCCACTTTTACATGAAAGTTAAACTTATGACCATGATGATTTTTATTTATGTTTAGGATTCAATTGCATTTATACTTTAAACTAGATTTCTCTATGAATGGAAGACTACTAATACATGAGCTTCCTACTCTCGTGATAAAGTCTTGCATATATTAATTCATTAAACTTATAAATTGCGGATTCAAACCTTAATCCACCTATGTAAATCACTACTTTTATGAGATTCAACACAAGTTCCATTTACTCTTTCGATTGTTAAGTACAAATCTCTTTGTCAAATAATAACTATAATGACTTGAAGTTTGTAGCTAATCAATAACATGTGTTATGACCAAGTAAATGAATAAACAAGAATAAATTTTATAAACTAATTCACATAGCTTCATCTTAAACCTAGTTGATATCAACTTAGTTCAACATGATAAAGATAATATTAAGCACATAAATGAAAGTAAACAAGCATGCATGAATGAAACTATGTCAAATATGTTGAATACAAAGGTAGTCCTTCAAAATTGCGTTACAAGAATATGATATAATCCTACTACAAACTAAGAATAAATGCTACTTTACATATCTACAAGGAGTACTCCTCTTTCCAAGCTTTAGTTATAGCCTTATCAAGCACAAAATTAGTCATAGAACTAATCATATTTTCTAAGAACTATAAAGGCATGTATTTATAGGAAAAGCCCTAGCTCAAGTCCTTGTCCAAGTCAAAGATTAAATGATGAAATTTTGATTCCTTTAGCGTCAAAAGTCTTCCTTGAGCTTTCCATTGACCTTCTACAATAGAGAGAATGCAGCTGGACATTGGAATTATCTATAGAAGACGTGTGAATAACTTGCAACTTACAGAGAGAATATAGCTGGATGTTGGAATTATCTATAGAAGAAGTGTGAATAACTTGCAACTTACAGAGAGTCGAAATTTGCAAGTGGGAGTTGAAAAAAAAACATAAGTAATAGCGAAAAAACAAAAATTTTATTAGCTTAGCCATGGATCTCTTTGATATATCTATATGATTACAAGGGGGTTTACATTAGAATTACCTGAAGCACATAAGATTTCCATGCTTCAAAAGGCTTAGATCCTTCGTAGATGAGGTACGTCTACCATGAAAGCCTTCCAAGTGTCAAGCCTTTAACGATATTCACACGAACACAATCTTTTGGGAACCTCCAAGGCTTTCTTGTTTTGAATTTTAAGTGATAGCTCCCTTGAATTATATATGAAACACAAGAGAATAAAACCTAATTATTAGGAAGAGGAAGAAAGAAGGTAAGGCACCTTTAGGTAGGGTGGCGGCACTTTGTAATTTTTATCTTTCTAGAATTTTGTCTTGTGTTGCAATAATAATTTAAGAGTCAAAACATGGACATGTTTATAGTAGTAGTATTCTAGTCTTTAAGGAAATAAGAGTAATTGGAGACAAAGAAGGTTTAGAAAGCTTACCTTAAGCTAATCTTATTCCTTTAGGAAATCCTATTGTATAAGGAAACCAAATAGCTCATTTATTTCTTTTAGGACACTAATTTCCAACAAGGCATAGAATATTTATAAATAAGTCTTTTAAATTAATTTATCTCATAAATTAATCCTATAAGTATCTCATATTTATCTTAATTACAATTTAGTCCAAAGATTATGTTCTTTATGTGTGTGACCCATTAGGCACCATTCACATTGGCAATAAGTATAAATTATAACTCATCAATTAAATAATTAAGAGTTAGATAAATTAAATATTTTAATTTATCATTAATTTAATAATTAATGAATTCATACTTATAGATCATGAGTGGCGTCTAGCAATGCATTATGACCACCCAAGCGAATAGAAAAGTCATATGGTAGACTATACCCATCAATGACAATATTACCGTGTAACTAATATCATTTCACCAAACTATATCCCAATTAGTCTTAAAAGTGTAATGCACACTTTTAGATGACTAATTAATTTTTTTCTTGTTCCCAAAATATAACTCTCCGTGATGTATAAGCTTGAAACTACTTTCAAGTTATACTATCACTTCTGCAGAAGATTTATTGAGTTAATATTTCTAAGTGGCCAAAGTGAGATACACTCTGCTATTAAGGAGTGGTGAATCATATATTGATTACTCACTATCCTTCCATGCTTCATACTATATCCAACATCTATCCTATGGGCTACTCTTTTATAAGTATTGAGAAATAGAGTCAAAGTATAGCAATTCACACTCTAGATACTTCGATAATTTCAAGTCAAAAGATCACTTACGCCATTGCAATTTAGAAGTTCAACTATTGGCAGTATAGTTGGAAACTCTTTGCAGATCAATCCAACGAACTTGTTCTTAACAAGCATCCTCATATCAGCTCAGGTGTCATACATACCATAGTCAATGAGATCAACTACTACTTACCAAAAGTAGAGGCAAAGTATGTGCTAGTCAATCTATATTAATGATGTTCACTCTCATTAATTCTATGACTAGGGATATTTAAGAATATGACTTTATATCTGTTAAGAGTCTCATAATTGTAACCCTTATAATCTCTTATACAACCCAGTCAATATTCTAAGGACTTTATCAAATAAACAAGTAACATAGAAATACAAGTTATAAATGATAAAGAAAAGTGCCACACATATAAATATAACATAAATAAGTGTGAATACAAAAGTCTTAAACCAACTTGGTTTTAGGACATACACTAACAATGACCCTTTTGCCCGTTTAAAATTTTGGTTATTCCTTCCATGGGCCTTGAGAGCTATTTCCACAATTGAACCATAGTTGACTTAATAGAATTTGATGAAGAAAATATTTCCCGAAATTTTTCCAAGCTTAAGTGATAAAAATGGTATAACTTGAATCAACTTTGACTTTAATATAGCTTATACTCCAATTGATCCAAAATGTATCTAATCATCATTTTCTTACAAAATCACATAAATTTGTGCATTAATTTATTCAAAATAATGATTCTACCTACAAATCTTAATTTTCGAACTAAAAATCACAATTTGAGAGCAATCTTTGATTTGATGGAAAGTTATGAAATTGAGTCCTTTTTTATATAGAATTGTCAAAAAACATACCAAAAACATACTAGAAACCTATATAGAATTGTTGCGCCCCAAAAATACGCCTCGCGCACGGGTCGATGTAACACCCTAGAAAATGCACTTACAAGAGACATTCTTTTATTTAGGGTTAAGTGTTAATCCTTGATTTATTAGTTGGAAGATTTCTTGAGTTAATTAGGTTAATTAACTAAGATTTTCATTATTATGTAAGGACACCTAAGTACCAAATTTAGAATAATTTTATTTGACCATTTAATTTATATTAGTGTTTAAATTTTGATTAGATTATTCTACTATTTTCTAGTCTTTTGACTACTTGAATTTTAGCTCAATTTTACTCAAAAAACTTCACTTATTCTCTTGCTTTATTTTCTTTTCCTTGGCTGAAATTTCTTCTCTCTTTTTCTTTTTCTCTTGGCCGAAAATTCTTCTTTCTTTTCTTTTCTTTTTGGCCGAAATTCTTTCTTCTTTTTCTCTCCTTATGGCCGGATCTTTCTCTCTCTATTTTCCTCTCTTTTTGCTTTAATAATTTGTGCCATAATATTGCTAGTTATTAGGTGATAAGAGATTAAAGAGTTCTACCAATCAAATTGATCCAAGTTAACCACTAATGCATTAAAAGACTAAACCCTAACTTTATTCTTGTTATGTTTTTATTGGTTAATCTTTTCCCCACCTTGTCTTTATTTCTTTTCCATTTTTCCTAGCCTATTTCTTTCTCTTTTTCTTTCTTCTTGGCCGGCCATCTCTCTTTCTCTTTTCCTCTCATTTTGCTCTCAACTTCTTGAAGCTTTCTCTCTAAATTTTGGGTAATTCCACCATAGAAAGTGAGCTTTTCTTCTTCCTACACAAGGTTCTAAGCTTATCTAAGGTATTTACTATGAATTTTTCCTACTAATTTCAAGTTTTAATTAGTCTTTTATGCAAGCTTAAACCTAGATTCTTGTTGCTACTACTTGGAGAACTTAGTTTGAATTGGAGATTTACTGGCTAGATAAAGTGTTTTTGCTGGTTAGATAGACTAGTAAATGGCATTTAAACCTTGAAATTTCATGTGTTATATGTTGTTTGGTTGAAGATTCCTGGAGTAGAATTCTTGGAATTTAGTGGAATCTTGATTGAAATTGAGCTTGAATTGAACATAAAAGTTGTAGAACTTGATGAATCTGGGTTGGTTGGTTGATTTTCTTGCAGGAAAAAATTTGGGTTAGTCCGATTTTACGGGGAAATGCTGCCGAAATTTTGGTAGAATTAAAAGAAGAAAAAGTGACAAGTGAGATTTTAAACCTAGAATATGCTCAATTGATGGAAGTTGAAGTGTAGGAATTTTTAGAAAATGAATCTAGTGATAGATTAAATTTTCTTAGAATGAGTAAACCCTAAACCCTAAACCCTAGACCCTAGAAACCCTAAAACCAAAACCCTAGAAATAAGTGGGGTATTTTCTTGAATTTTTCTTACTAAATTAACTAGGGTTTTAATCGGGTTTTCATTATATTATTTCTTTTAAATTTCAGGGTCCGAAAACGCATCGCGACCATTTTACGAGATATTTTCTTAGGCATTCCAGGTGAGTGTCTCTATGTGTGCATGATGAATGAAATGTTATGTTCCACCTGTAAATATTATGTTACACTTGCAAATATTATGTGATAAAATGTGCTACTTGAGGAAAGATGTGTACTTTATCACATCTATTCCGTAATGTGTTATATGCTTTCATTATTCAACGTGATACTTGTGCGTGAGACTTCTATGACTAACTTTACCGTTACTTCACGGATAGTCAACCCGGACAGGCTTAGGAGGTTATAAGGTGCTGGGTGTTTTAGGGCGTGACGTTCTTTCCCTTTTGGTGCGCCTCTAGGTAAGGTGGGGCTGTCACAGTCGATCCATGATTGTCGCAACCCGAAAAGGTGGTTCGATCCGGTAACCCTTTTCGAAAAGATAGAGTTTTGGAAAAGCCGTGCGTGTGTGATAAAAATCGAGTTTTTAGTAAAAAAGTGTTATTTTGGAAAAATAGTATTTCAAAAAAAAAAAACAAAACAAAGTTAGGACTATAAATGCGACAGCTTTGACCAAATATTTTGAAAAAGGATTTTATTTAAAAAAATAGGAGTCGCCACTTGATATCGAGTAGGGTGTACCAAGTCACCCAAAAAATCATTTAGCAAAACAAACTAAAATTTTTTACAAAAAATGTTTGAAAACCCTTTTTCAACTCCAGTCTACGAAAAAATAAGAGAAAAAGGTGCGGGAGTCACATTTGAAGAAAGGGAAGGCAAAGACTCATGCCTAAGGCGCCTTTTTAACCTAGCCGAAACTAGTTGCGAGGCTTAATAAAAAATTTTCTAAATTAACCCTAAATTCTATCGCATTTGGATATGTCTAAATGAATGCAAATCCTAAATCTAATGTGATGTTGGGAGGCTCAGAATGTCCCGTCGAGACTTGATCGGAATTATCGCATTAATTGCGAAAACCAAAATGAGGTCTCGAGAGAGTCACAAGTGTGAATGCAAAATGGGATTCAAAAAGAAGAGGAAAATAGTAATATAGATAATAAGTGATCAAAGAAAGTAGGGAATGCAATATAATTGGTGCGGGGGACTAAAAACTTGTGACAAACTATTCCTTCTTACGAAGAGGAGAATTGCCTATTAAACCACTTCCTCTCACGTAAGTAGGCGACTATTTCTAGTCAGAGCACACAAATGACTTAATTTCTATGTATAATGCAATCTAGGTGTCACGTATTGAGTATTTGTCAAAAATAGAAATAGATAATAAAATATATACAAAAATCATGCAAGAATGGGAAAATCCTAATAGGAAAAGTGTGTGACATGAAATGAAATGCACACGAAGAGTGAAACTATCACTAAAATGGCCTAAGGGACTAGCGTTGGACTAGCTCTTTCTAGAAATTCTCTACTAGCGTTGGACTAGCAGGAAATCGATAAAACCACAACTAGCATTGGACAAGTGTGGTGACAGAATAATGATAAATTAATAAAACATGAATCAAAATAATAGAACATGTATTTGAAAGCAAATAAACATATAAAGACATATAAGAGTACATAACACGTAAGCATGATATTCAGATGCAAAATCCTAAGGAAAGCGATAAAACATATAAGCACACAAGCCCTAATTACATCGGGGGATTTAACTTACCATTTAAAGACAAAAAAAGGTACAAAACCTATTTATTACACTTGCTATCTAAATATTAAAATTTTGTAGAAAATATGAAAGGAAAGTAATCTAACTATTACATTAGCTATCTAAATACAAAATCTTGCAAAAATAGTAAAGTCTAGCCATCTATTACATTTTTGCCAAATAATAAAATTCAAAACTAAATAGCATAATAGAAATAAATACGCTAATAGTATATAAAATAAGAAAACTCATAGAGGAAAATGCACAAAAAATCACATGCGAGCATATTGGAGCACATAAAGAGAATTTAACAAGTAAACATGTCAAGGTATCGCGATATAAATGAGTAAAGCGTAAAAGTAAACTCTAACAAATTGAGGGAGGCAACATTGTAAATTCAATCTAGTTGGAAAAAAATAATAAATTCTAGCAAATTTAGGGGGCATGAATATAAAATCAAACACATTGGGGATGAGATGTCAATTCTAGCAAGTAAGGGGGCAAGACATAAATTTAGCAAATATGGTTGAAATTGTAAATTATGGGACTTAATTGAAATAAAAGTAATTTTGGGGATTAATCTGTAATATAAATGGACCTAAAAGGCAAAGACTAAAAGTTTTTGAAATATACCTATAATAAAAGAAAATTGAAGACTAAGAAATAAGTTTATGACAATAGAAAAATCAAATTCCAAAATATAAGAAACTAACTTAATCAAATAAACTAAATCAATTAATTTAACTCAACTATCAACTTTAAAATTAATTAAATCATAATCACTAACTAGGACATTAATAATTGAATAAAACCTAAAAAAACTAAAGAAAAACCAAAACTAAAAACTACCCCCGGCCCCCAGAGTCTACTTCTTCCTCCAGATGCCTATTTCTTTTCTCTCTCCCTTTCTTTCTTTTTTTTTTCTCTCTTTCTCTTTCTCTTCTCTCTGTCTCTGATTTCTCTCCCTTCGATTTCTCCAACTTTTTTTCTTTCCGCTTCTCTCTCAATCGATCTCACTCTTGCCATCTGTTTCTTCTCTCGCCCTACTCTCTCTCTCTCTCTCTCTCTCTCTCTCTCTCTCTCTCTCTCTCTCGCTTTTCTTTATTTCCTTCCGCCTTTCTCTCTGTCAACTTTCTTACCATCTCCATCTCTGCTATCTCTTCTTTTCCCCTTCTAATCTCTCTTTTTCTTTCTATTTCTCTCACTCTGGTCTCTCTTCCTCTCTCAATTTCTCTTTGGCCGTTCTCTCTTTGTTTTCTCCAATCGTCTCATTCTCCTCTCTCTCACCATCATCCTCTTCTAACAAGTTTGCCCACATTGGTCCCTCCTACAAAATAAAGGAAGTGAAGATATGGTGATGGTGGGTGGGATGGTGAAATGGCAGCAATAATTTGGTGATAGAGGTGACGAGGTGGCTTCGAATGAGAGGGGATTTTGAACCAGTGGTTGCAGTTTTGTTTTTTATGACTATTTTACAGGTTAAGGGGGTGATTTGGTGATGGTGGATGTTAAGTTGCTTGTTTTTCTTTGCAAGTGGTTTTGTGAAGTTGGACATTGTGGGCTTGAGATTACGGTGGCAGGGGATGGAAAATTGGGTTGTGAAATTGGGTGGCAAACAGCGGAATTTCTGATGGTTGTTTGGCAGTGGGTAGTTTATGTAGATACCAAATTTTGACACACTACTCATTTTTTCAACATTGAAGGCACTTATATATATATATATATATATATATATATATATTGGTCAAATTCTAATTTTTCAATAAAAGGAGAACGAAATCAGTATTTTCGGGGGGCAAAACAGTAATTTCTAGTTGTGAATATTTTTTCATTAGTTTTGGGGTTTTAAATTCATATTTTGTACTTTCATATGTATTTTGAAATTTTTGTGATTTTTTCGGGTTTAACTGATATTTTTCTGTATTTCACTTAGCCTTTATCAAATCCCACCAAAACGTGGCAACACCTTCCAGCGGAAACACGGCGAATGTCACTTATTCTTCATTAACATATTCCAAAGCAGCATAAATTTTCTCAATATCCTCTAACCATCTTCGGCGATTTTGGGACACGGATCATCGTTAAACTTGGGGGGTTACTTTCAGAAATCTTTCTAGAGCTACGTCTTTCCCACTACGGGGTTTCCATGAGGGCTACTAGTCTCTATTACTGGATTTACACTTGAAGTAGTATTCTTGTCCTGGTCAGGTAACGGGGACATTCTCTATCGCAACCTTGTTCACTCGTATCTTAATATTCTATAATAGCTTTATCGAATTATTTCAATTTCCACACAACAAATAACAAGATGTATTGCAGGATGCACAACTTCAAGAATAATCAAGGGAGTCAAGTTTTTATGTCAAATAAAGTCACATGCATATACAGATAGTTCAACTTACACATTTTCAAAAGTTCATGTATAAAACATATCATACATGCAAATATAACAAAACTAGAATAGGTCCTTGTACATATTCTTAGACATCACACTTATCTAGAGCATAAACTTGAACTAACACTTTTCACTTGCTTCCATTACCTTTTTCTTTATCAAGGTTCTTATGTTCCAGCTGAGCTATATTCAACCTATTTTTAGGTAGGGCTGGACATTGACCAATCTGATGATTTGCACTGCCGTAATGCAAACATCTTCGATCCTTTCTCCAGCACTCGTCTATAGTATAATTGTTTTTCCCACAATATTCACAACCAACTTGAGTAACTGGAGGTTGGGTTCTCTTCTGAGTCTCCTCTCCTTGTTCACCTTCTTGTGAGATTTTTCTCGTCGGAGCCCTTCTCAACCTTTTAGGGAGTGAACCTTGTCCAATTCTCATTCCTTTAGGTCCCTTTTCTACCTTAGGGGCTGAGGCATTTTTAGCTGAGAGGTGGGGATCACTAGTGCTTCCCCGTTTCCTTGCTTGCATCGTTCGAGCCGAAGACTGGGCCTTTTCCACTTGTTTTGCTTTTTCTACCACGGCCTCGTAAGTTTCGTCGGTGGCGGCCATGAGGGCATCCATGTGCTGCATTCGATAAGTCTCGGTCCTCTGCCGTTCCTCTCGAACAGCAGCCTCCAGCTCTCGGATCATTTGAGCTTGAACTTTCACTATCTCTCTTAGCTCATGAATACGAGCTCGAGAGATTTCACCCTCGCGGTCAACCCACTCACTATCCTCAATCAACGAAAATACGACTTGGTCGGGGTAAGAATTCGTCCTCCAACAATCACAGGCAGGCCGTACTCGGCCGGCAGGTGAAAAGGTACGGTAGGGATGTCCTGGTCCCTCATTTCGGTCACTCTCTGACATACCTACATGTTTTAAAGAAAATAAATCACTCACATCTAAACCCAGAAAAACTTATTAATAAACAATACTTAAACATCACACCTCAAAATCTAGCTTAGAAAATAAACTAGACTATTTCCAGTTATATTCATGTAGGTTTTTAGGCCTAAGAAACACGATAGAGGGGATAATTACTACTTTCCAATTCTCAAAGTAAAACTAAACCCATACAGAAGAACTACAAAATTCCTCAATCACCAATTATAAGTAACTCGCACATGGATCTCAAAGCTAAGTCAACCCACACTAAGGTTGGCCACCCCGAAGTGTGAATCAACTAGCCCTGACGATCCTATCCAATGCACACACTAATCACCCAAAAGAATCTACAAATATTCGTAACTAAAGATTCACAAGTAAAAATTCAAACTTAAAATTTCATTTAAACACTAGCTATTTCCAATTGTATAAGCACAAATAATTAATCACTTACAACGTATATCAAACCATCTATAGCATACCATTTAACCATTCAATAACATTTCAAGTACTTAATGTCACCACTTGTTAATATAATTCACCTTAAATAATAGAATCAATATCTACCGATACCAAAACCAATCACAAAAGAAAACATTCTATGTATCCCGATTACAACTAAAAGTTCACTTATTACTAACCAGCTCGTACTTTCGAATCTTAACAAGCTGATATAAAATAATAATTGAACTTAAAATCTAACAAGAGTCGAACTTAAACTTTTCAAAGATTCACACTTAACTCTGACAGGATTTCAAACCTAGGCTCTGATACCACTTGTGACAGCCCCACCTTACCCAGAGGCGCACCAAAGGGCTTAGCGGACTGCCTGCCTAGCTCTCGCCAGGTCTCGAGTCACGCACTCACGCAAACGTCCGAGCGTACTTAACTTAAAATAAAATAAACTAAAATAAAATGGAATAAAATAAAATACCCTCATTTTATTCAACATAAAGGTACAAATCACATCAAAAGTTTACATGTCATAATATACATGATTTTTCACAAAGATAGCCTAATACAGTTCGGCTATTACAATAACGAAGACATCTAGCATACTCAAAATCAGTCGTTCCAGCTTTAATTTTTCAGGAAACCTGGGTAAAGGAAAACAAATAAAAGGAATGAGCTATAATAGCCCAGTGAGTGTCGGAGTCATGCAATCATACCAAAAATCTAATATTTTATTGAACAAAATAATTGACAATTTAAGTAGACAAGTTATGAACATTTCAATTAACAAGTAGTCAATGGCGGATACGGGGCTCATCTACGGAAGCAAGCTTAACCGCAGGAAGAGCATGCACTGACCATGAAATCATGATGTTAGGACTGAGATAATAGCTCAAGTCTGTATCAAGAGTCATGCCAGTATTATCAAGCAAGCAAGCAAGAACCCTAACCGCCGTTCACCTTATAACCTCCGTACAGGCTACCACATCCAGGGAGATATTCTCAACCCTGGAGGGCCAACAAGCAAGCAGGTTCAATCCGGAGTTGGCCTCTTTGAGGATTCACAACTCAAAAGGGAAAGAACATCAAGCCCTAAAACACCCAACACCTTATGTCCTCCCACGTGCAGCCGGGTTGACCATCCGTGAAATAACGGTGAAGTTAGTCACGGACGTCTCAAGCACAAGTAACACATTGGGTAAGGAAAGCATGTAACACGTTGCGGAATAGATGCGATAAAGTACACATCTTTCCTCAAGTAGCACATTTAATCATATAGCGATTGCAGTCATGACATAATATTTACAAAATGGAAATAGCACATTACATGCATCATGCACACATAAAGACACTCACCTGGAATGCCTATGAAAATATTTCGTAAGGTAGTCGCGATTCGCTCTCGGGTCCTGAAATTTAAAGGAAATAATCTGATGAAAATCCGATTTAAACCCTAATTAATTTAGTAAAGAAATCCAAGAAATATCCCACTTATTCCTAGGGTTTTGGTTTTAGGGTTTCTAGGGTTTAGGGTTTTAGGGTTTTCTTGCCCTAAGAGGATTTTGCTCATTACTTGGTCATTTTATCCAAAAATTTCTGCACGCTAACTCTCCAATTTTAACATGTTCTAGGTTAGAAATCTCTACTAGCATTTTTCTTACTTTATTTCTACCAAAATTTCGGCAGCATCTCCCCTTAAAAATCGGACTAGCCAAAATTTTTCCCTGCATGAAAAATCAACCACCCAATCCATTTCAACATGTTCTACAACTTCTATGTTCAATTTAAACTCAAATTCAATCAAGATTCCACTCAAATTCAAAATTCCTACTCCAAGAATAATCACCCAAATCTGCACAGGGTTGATTTTCAGCCAACTTCGTGCCATTGTTGGGGTCACTCCACCAAGAACCAGGGAATTGTGATTACATGGTTTGAAAGTACGTTTATAGGGCTACAACTTTCGTGAAGATCATCACTTAAAATTCCAACTAGAACAGGTTCAAAATCAGCCCCCAAGTTGGCTCTTCATCAAAACTGTTTACGCAGAACCGAATTTCAGCCAACTTTGCAAGCTTTCTGCGGTTAATACACAATGAACCACCGTGCAAGCTTTATACTGTTTGAAAGCCCTATGAATCTAGTTTATAAAACAACAAGAATCACTCGAATCCAAGTTATCTACATCAAGTTATGAAAGTTTTACTAAAGCTGGTCCAGCATGACTGTTTAAGTGTTCTTGAGTTCAAGCTTAAATCTTCAAGTACTACTAACAAATACTTAGTATAAAACTTGAACAAAAACTAAATAAAACTTAAAATTAATAGCAAAAGTTCATAGTACATACCTTAAACAAGCTTAGAACCTTGCTTAGAAAAGAAAGAAGCTCACTTTTTATGGTGAATTTGCCCAAGATTTAGAGAATAAACTCCAAGAAGTTGAGAGCAAAAATGAGAGAAGAAGAGAAAAGAGAATGGCCGGCCAAGAGGGAGAAGAAAGAGAAAGAAATAGGCTAGAAAAAATGGAAAAGAATTAAAGAAAAGGTGAGAAAATGATTACCCAATAAAATCATAACAAGAGTAAAGTAAAAGAGGTAGTCTTTTAATGCAAGAGAGCTAACTTGGGTGAATTTGATTGGTGGAGTTCATTAACCTCTTATCACTTAACACTAGCAATATTAAGACACAAATTATTAAAGCAAAAAGAGAGTAAAAATAGAGAGAGAGAGAGAGAGAAACCGGCCCTAAGGGGAAAGAAAAAGAAAAAGAATTTTCGGCCAAAAAGAAAAAAAAAAGAAAAGAAAGAGAAAAAAATTTCAGCTAAGGGAAAAGAAAATAAAGCAAGAAAATAAGTGAAATTTTTGAGTAAAATTGAGCTAAAATTCAAGTAGTCAAAAGGCTAGAAAATAGTAGAATAAATTAAGCAAAATTTAAACACTAATATAAATTAAATGGTCAAGTAAAATTATTCTAAATTTAGTACTTGGGTGTCCTTGCTTAATAATGAAAATCTTAGTTAACTAACCTAATTAACTCAAGAAATCTCCCGACTAATAAATCAAGGATTAACATTTAACCCTAAATAAGAAAAAAAATGTCTCTTGTATGTGCATTTTCTAGGGTGCTACACTAAGTGCTGTGCGGGGCTAAGTGCTACGTCGACCTAAGGGCGGGAGCCACCTCTAGAGCCCGTACGAGCCACCTCTACAATCTGATACAACTGAGTGGACAGTCCGGATTATGATATGGATTGAACTTTGCGAGGACGCAAAGCCTGATAAGGAGGGGTGAATCTAAGACCCTCAAAAAGTCCCACATTGGTGGGAAAGAAAAGAAAATGATTTGTATATAACATCCTACGTTTGGGCTACTAAATAACTTGGCTTAAGCATTTTGAGCCCGTGGTTATAAAAGCTCAAAAGTTATTGGGCCAAGCCTAAACGCGGGATGTTACACACACACTCTCTCACACACTGCACACACTCACACTCTACTTCACACTCAACACACACACATGCCCACGTCATTCCAGCACACACTATACACACTATTTTTATACACATTTACACACACAACCAGGCACACAAACACACACAGTAACTCACACAGTCATACACACATTCATACGTCCAGATTCACTCACTTCACACAACACTCACACACAATTTACACACAGCAATCACACACACTCCTTTAATTTCACACACAATTCATACATAGTAACACACAACACCACACACAAACACACACTACACATAGATTCACACACACAAAACCACAAACAATACACACAGTCCCATATTGTCACATGCACAATGCACACACAGTTCACTTACACACATACGCAACCATTCACAATCAAAGCACACACCCCAGCATACAAATAGACACACTTTTGCACATATATCCACTCACAGATACACACGTACGGCACCACCTCTTCCACTCTCCATTACAATCACACAAGCCCAAGCAAAACCACACCAGACCAGCACCCAAATAATCACAACCACTCACCAAACCAGTCCTAATCCACCAGACTCCAACCCCAAGCCACCATAAACAACCATATCCAAACCATAATCACCCACCAGAAACTTCTCCACAGTAACCAATCCCAACTGCCAGTTACCGAAACCCAACCAAAACGACCAGGATCAATCATACTCCATCTCAATCCTCATAGCAAAGAACCAGAAACAAATCCACCATTTTGCACCAATCTCTCAACCTCTGCAACTGAAGAAACCAATCCAAAACAACTCGCAATACCATCACCCATTATCCACCTACAATTTGCAAACATATTGTCTAATTAAACAATCACAAAAGCCTAGAATCGTCACCATCATCCCTGCATGCCCATCTGGACATTACATCAAGCCCCCAACTTGCAAAACAGTACCACCAGCCCTCAAATCGCTATCAATTCACAATCAAATTCAGTCCCAAAATAGCTACGCAACAGTTACTTATAAACACAGAACCACTACCCAAAAGCCATCAGTAGGCCCTTGTTTCATCCCTTGATGCGATCTGCCCCGAGACCTCTTCGTTAAACACGTAACAGGAACCTTCACAATGATCGCGATCCACAGGACAATCCTCCCAAAGGATCGTTCTTGTGTATCTAGAAACAACCTAACCCCAATTCTACCAAGAATTGAAACGAGATTGATAAAGGATCCCAAACCCTAACCCCACACGTTGGTTAGAACTCAAGGATATCGAAAGAACTCACGAATCACTCGTAGAATTCACAAGCCTCACAAAGAGAACCAAAGAGGGAAAAACCTCACAAAGTTTTATTCAACATCAATCGTTATCTAAAACAATGATAGAAATTAGCGTTATATAGGCAAAAACACCCTAAACAACTGATATGGAAAGTAACTAGTCTATTACAAGTGAAAAACTAAGTAAAAACACGTAAAACAAAAGAAATCGCAAACTTTCGGATGAAGGCCGCGGCACGGCCTTCCTCGCGGCCTTGATCAGAAGGTTTTGCAATGCTGAGCCATGGGCATCCTGAAGCGAGCCGCGGCCACGTCTCGCCTTTCACTGCCCACGGCTCACCACCAGCAATCATTTTTGGCTTCTTTTGTTTCCTATCCGCCAATGTACTCTTCCTCATCTTTGATGGCCTCTTCCTCCTGCCCTTTTTATCCATTCTTGATGCTTCTAAGCCTCCATTAAGGGTTGGCAAAGGCCTCTGCTTCGATGATGCTCCTGAAACA
Source organism: Mitragyna speciosa (assembly GCA_024721245.1). Taxonomy (NCBI): domain Eukaryota; kingdom Viridiplantae; phylum Streptophyta; class Magnoliopsida; order Gentianales; family Rubiaceae; genus Mitragyna; species Mitragyna speciosa. Next base: position 11,136,921 of record CM045568.1, read on the forward strand.
ATATGAATGCATTTATCAACTTGAGCTTTGGCTTCTAGGATCGTATCATTCCCCTCCTCTTCAAGAAGATTCGTCCTCGAATCTTGCTTCTTTATGACTCCAACTGAGGGAACATCATGTACCTGCACAGATGAAATGTGTGGAAGAGAAGAATAAGAATTAGTAAGATCCTTCTTCACCGTCTTCTTCTTCGCCTTCGCAACCTCAAGCTCCTTAGACAGCTTCACATAGTCCCTATGAGCTTCCAACGGTGTCAATGGCACAAGTGTGATGTCCTTTCCATGCCAAGTGAACAAGTACTGATTGCGGAACCCATCATACATCACCTTGCGATCAAATTGCCACGGACGCCCTAGTAGTAAGTGACATGCTCCCATAGGCGCCACATCACATAAAACCTTATCTTTGTAGGCTCCAATGGTGAACTCGACCTCGACTTGCTTGGTCACCTTCAATTCACCACTATCCCTCACCCACTGCAGTCTATAAGGCTTGGGATGCTTCACTGTTTTCAAACCAAGCTCATCTACCAACAATGAATTCACAATATTAGTACAACTACCAGAGTCAATGGCAATGCCACATACCTTGTCCCCAATGAAACATCGAGTATGGAAGATTGATTCTTTCTGCACATCAGGTCCAGCTTCCTTAGGGTGCTCATCTGAAATTTTCCTTGTGAAAAGAAGCTCTCCCTTGTCAGGTTCGCAGCTAATAGGACCTTCACCATCACTTCCTCCCTCCAGTGGTGGCATCTTCTCATCATCTGAAGAAGCACTCTCTATGCCTCCTCCATCCAACACGATCATAGTCCTAGTGTTAGGACACTGGGATGCCACATGTCCACGTCCCTGGCACTTGAAGCACTAGATGTCACGTGTCCTCATAGGTGCCTTCATTTGCCCTTTGCCATCACCCATGCCCTCCTTTGGCTTGCTCAAGTCTCCTGGGCCTCTCATCTTTGTCCCTTCTATCATACCAGCCAATCCTCCCATAAGAAGACCCTGAACCACCTCTCCTCCTCGCTTTGAGTTGCTTTTCTACAATCTCTGCCTTCTGAACCAAGTCCTCCAACTCCACATAGGACTTGCAACTCAACAACCTTCTCGAATATCTTGATTTAGGCCAGCCAGAAATCTCGCCATTGTGGCCTCTTGATCCTCCACTACATTGGCCCGAATCATCGCCATCTCCATGTCCTTGGCGTACTCGTCTACACTCCTACTTCCTTGAGTCAATGACTGCAGCTTCTGATGTAACTCTCGGTAGTAGTGATTAGGTACGAACCTCTTCCGCATGATTGTCTTCATCTCCAACCACGTGCGGACAGGTCGCTCTCCACATCTCCAGTCTGGTAGTGGTCAACTGGTCCCACCACACACTAGCATAGTCTGAGAACTCCACCGCAGCAAGCTTAACCTTCCTTTCTTCTGTGTAGTGGTGGCAGTCAAATACGTGCTCTACCTTTCGCTCCCATTCCAAGTATTGCTCTAGATCACTCCGGCCCTGGAAGGTTGGGATTTTTATTTTAATGCTCCCAATGTTGCCATCACGAGCCTGTTCTCCTCTTCTAGGCCTCCTATCAGCCCCCATCTCATCATTAGAATCTCCGGATTCAGCCAACGGTGATCTCCTTCGGTGACTTCTATGGCTACTCCTTGACCTCGAATGTGAATGACCTCGCCTCTCCAGTCGCTCACACATAGCTTCCATGGTCTGCCTCATACCCTGGATGCTAGCATTCATGGTCTCAGCAAAATCCCTAAGGTCAAATGCCTTAGATTCTCCTTCGTTAGACATGATGAATTTTGAACAAATAAAAGGGATTGAAAGAAAAAAAATGGGTAAAGATTCGACTAAGGTAGGAATTTCTACGAAGAGAACACTACCCAACACTAACACTCACAACCCAAGATAAGAAATTGGACAAAAAAATTTTGGGTGAATAGTAACTCAGATGAACAGTGCCTATGAATAGTACCGAGTGAGCAGTGACGCTACAGTGACGCGAATTTTTTTTTTTTGAACAATGGGATAAGACTTTTGATGATTTTTGTTAACGAATAGTCAACAAATCACTAATAATCAATAACCCAATCAACAAAAGCACAAAAGACACGAATCTTCTAGGGTTTTTAGACGCCCTGAAGCAAAGACAGCACAAAGAACGCAAAGGATATCGCAAAACTTGCAGAAATTGGAGAAAATATTGCAAAATATTTAATTAGATCGACAACAACTACGAGGTAACAATAAACCCACAAGAATTACCACAAAGACATAAGATCCCAAATCAATAGGAAACCCTAAGGGTGGAATTAATTAAATACAATAGGGAAAACACAAGAACTACTGCAGGAATTTGACAAAAAGAATAAAGATAAAAAGATATTTCCAATCTCAAAGAATCGAAATTCAAGAGATAAATTGAATACACCTGAGACCAAGAACCCAGAAGCTCTGATACTAATTGATGCGATCTGCCCGAAGACCCCTCGTTAAACACGTAACGGGAACCTTCATAACGATCGCAATCCACAGGACAATCCTCCCAAAGGATCGTTCTTGTGTATCAACGGAACAACCTAACCCCAATTCTACCCCAAAATTGAAACTAGCTTGAAGAGGATCCCAAACCCTAACCTCACACGTTGGTTAGAACTCAAGGATATCAAAGAAGTTCACGAATCACTCATGGAACTCGCAAGTCTCACGAAGAGAATCAGAGAGGAAAAACCCTCGTATTTTTATTCAACTTCAATCGTCATGTAAAACAATGATAGAAATTAGCGTTATATAGGCAAAAACACCCTAAACAACTGATATGGAAAGTAACTAGTCTATTACAAGTGAAAAACTAAGTAAAAACACGTAAAACAAAAAAAATCGCAAACTTTTGGATGAAGGCCGCCGCCTAGGCCGCGGCACGGCCTTCCTCGCGGCCTTGATCAGCATGTTTTGCAATGCTGAGCCATGGGCATCCTGAAGCGAGCTGCGGCCACGTCTCGCCTTTCACTGCCCACGGCTCACCACCAACAATCATTTTTGGCTTCTTTTGTTTCCTATCTGCCAATATACTCTTCCTCATCTTTGATAGCCTCTTCCTCCTACCCCTTTTATCCATTCTTGATGCTTCTAAGCCTCCATTAAGGGTTGACAAAGGCCTCTGCTTCGATGATGCTCCTGAAACAATATGAATGCCTTTATCAACTTGAGTTTTGGCTTCTAGGATCGTATCATCCCTTCACATTCACCACCACCACTTCAAAGCCATTGCCGCAGCTCCTCTTCCACCATCAGAACTCCACCTCCACCGTTCCACCACCTAACCCACTAGCAAAACAATCAAAAATTAGCGTAGCTCCTCCTTCACCATTGAAGCTCCAATCAGTAGCAACAGTTGCTCCACCACATACTCTCAAGCACCAATAGTCCCACTGGACCACAGCCACAGTAGAGTCTTCCACCGCCCAGTTTCTCTTCCAACCACAACCATGACAAAGCAACACACCACAGTCCATAAACCCTTGAAGTCATAGTCAGCCAAAGCTCACCACCATCGCAATCAACCTCGTCAACTGTTATCTCTTCCGCACAAACCAGGTAACTAATCTTGTTCTCTTTCAATTGTTGCTCGAATTAATTGATTTATGATAATTCGAACAAGGAGAATTGGGAATCTGGGGTTTGAATTTGCTGATTTGCATGATTTGCGTTGAGTAAGAGATGAGGAATTTAGGAATTTTTGGCACTGGCTTAGAGAATTTATGGTGTAAGTGTAGACACCAAATTTTGACTTATCATTTATTTTCAAACATTGGGGGGGCATATTTGCATTTTTTCTAGCCAAATTTAATTTTTCAATAATCCGGGGGCAAAATAGTAATTTTATTTGTAAATATTTTTTATCAGCTTTTGGGGGTTTTAAAATTCATATTTTTACTTTCATGTGAATTTGTTAATTTTTTATGATTTTTCTGGATTTAATTGCTATTCTTTTATGTTTTTACCAGTACAAGGGCAAAATAATAATTTCACCTCGCGAACACCATTTTAGCTCATTTTAGGTTCAAAATTCATTTTGCTAATTCTTTAAGCATGTTTCTAAATTTTCTTTATTTTTTTCAGAAAAATAGCTATTGTTTCTAAATTTTCATTGCTCAATGGTAAAATCGTCATTTTACAGTTTAAATTCATTTTTTGCCAATTTTGAGTCATAAATGCATTTCTTAGGGTTTGAAGCTTATTTTTAATTTTTGGTAATTTTTCGAGATCAATAGCTATTTTTCTGTGAATTTTCATTGCCCAAGGGCAAAATCGTCATTGTACAGTTTAAATTCATTTTTTGCCAATTTTGAGTCATAAATGCATTTCCTAGGGTTTTAAGCTTATTTTTAATTTTTGGTAATTTTTCGAGAATAATAGTTATTTTTCTATGAATTTTCATTGCCCAGGGTAAAATCGTCATTTTACAGTTTAAATTCATTTTTTGTGTCATAAATGCATTTTCTAGTGTTTTAAGCTTATTTTTAATTTTTGGTAATTTTTTGAGGCTAATAACTATTTTTTGTGTATTTTCGTTGTCCGAGGGCAAAATCGTCATTTTACACTCCGAGCGCGTTTTTATTAGTTTTAAGCTCTAGCTTTTATTTTTGAAATCTACTTTGAATTATTTTTGAAAATTTTAGAGATTGCTGTCATTTCTTTGTATTTATTTTTAATTTTTGGAGTTAAAAAATATTTTTTTAAATAAAATTAGTATTTTTATTACCGGTGATGTTTTCATTATTTTATATCATTCTTGGTGACCAAGACAAGTGGCCTATAAATGCCCCTTTTATCCACAAAAACAAAGGAAAAAAAAAAGAAAACCCCAAAAACAGTTTTGTTTTTATGTTTTAAGGATAAAAAACACACATGTCACACCAAAAAGAACACATACTATAGCCGTCATTTTGCAATTGTCTTGTTGTTCACTGTTCATCACCCAAAAGGCAAATTCTTATTTAATTTTTTCTTGATTCTGATTCATTTCTCTTCCTCTTTCTTTCCTACGTGAATCTAATTAAGAATTTATTTGAGATTGAAGTTTTTTGATTTTTGAAATGTTGTTCTTAGTTTTTGGGTTTTGTTTATTTCTCCGGCTTTATGTGCCTTCCTTTTCCCCTCCACCAGTCTACCTCCTCCTAGCCTTTCTAATCCACCATCGTCAGCCCTTTCTTCCACCACCACCTTACCACCACTACCACCTATGAATCACCACACTCCAGCATACACACGCATCACAACAACCAATTCCCATGGCTGGACAACAACTACTCCACAACCAGGAAATACTAACCAACCTGCAAAAAATAGCTTTCAACCATCCCATAAATTGTCCAAGAAAACATCTTGAGTCTCACCTAAAAATGGGCCAAGACAGCCCCTAAATCTACTATTACAATTTAATCACCGTCAACCATCTAAACCCAATTCTACCACCATCAGCAATTGCCATATCAATCACACTTCATCTCTTCCCTCGTTACCACCAATCACAATCCAGTTCAACTGTCTAAAACAACCACCAATTACCAGCATGACCACTCCCAGAAAAACAAAACCAACATTCACAAACTCGCATCTAACAACCCAATTCCACCCATCAACAGCCATTTCCAATTCACCACCATGTTTTGGCCAATTGTCTACTGGCATTTTCTCCTTCAAAACCGCTAGTCAATAAACCACCGCCATACCAAGAATCACCCACCTGAATCAACCCCACCACTGCAGGGCCACCCAAACACCACCATTGATAAACACCACCTTCGACCTGCACAAAGACAAACAAACAACCCAAATTCGAAGCCATAAACACAGCACAACCATTCGATTCGCCACCATCGCAACCCTCCTTCATTTCTCTTTGTCCCCTTTATCTTCGCAAAGCTAATTCGGAACTTCGAGTCAATCGAGACTCGGTCTAGTGACTTTAGAAGATTGGGAAATTGGCTCTAAATTTAGGATTTTAATCCCTAAATCTACTTATTTGTTTATTACTGATTTTTGGACAAGCCAAAAGAGAGGACAGAGATAATCAAGGAGAGAGAAAACAAAAAAAAAACACACACACAGAGAAGAAAGAAGAGACTCGGAGAAGGGAAGAAGATAAAGAGAAAAAGAAAGAGAGGTAGGGTGAGAGAGAGGAAATAGATGAGAGACAAAGGGAAAGGTGAGTCAGAGAGAAGAAGGAGAGCAGGGGAGAGAGGGCAGAAGAAAAGAGAGAAAAGGAAAGAGAAAGACACAATACAAAGGTGAGAACTAGCGAGAAAAGAACGAGAGAGAGAAAACAGAGAGGGATTGGAGAGCTAGAGAATTAGACGAAAGAGAGAGAACGGACAAGCGAGAAGAGCATAGCTGAGAGAGAGAAAGAGAAAGTAGGTTTGGGGATGTCTGAAGGAGAAGATGACCGACTTGGGGGGGTTTAAAGATGATTAGGGGTGTTAATTATTATTATTATTATTATCATTTTTGGTTCTAATATTTCTTCTGTTTTAGTTAATTCCTTGATTAGATTATGATTTGTTATATTATATTCCTTTAATTAGTTAGTTGATTGGATTAGTTTAATTAACTAATTGATTAATTTTAATCTAACCTGGTATTGTAAATAGATGTTTACTTGTACTTAACCCATAGTTTAATTTTATTTACTATCTCCCTAATCATTCCTCAATTTCTACAATTTAGTCCGTATTAATTGTAGATTGCCCCTTTTAGATTCAATTTCTTTCAATTAAGTCCCCTAATATCAATCTACCCCATCTTTTGCTAGAATTTACTGCTTTGCCCCCGCTTCACTTTAATTTGCACCTTAGTCCTTAGATTTGCTTTAATTTTTAATTTTACCCTTTAAGTTTTATGGAGCTTTGATTCAATCCCCCTTGGTCGCCAAACTTTACATTTTACTCTCAATTCTTTAATGTCTCGTATTTATTCATTTATTGTGGTACTTTGACTTGTTTGTTCATTTTTTTTTTAAGTATTGGTACCAGGTCTTCGAGAGGTATCCCTATTTCTCATTAATTTTATCTTTTAGGTGCTCTAATGTGCCTTATGTGATTTTTATGCATTTTATTCACATATTTCCTATTTGGCATGCTCTTTGCAGTATTTATTTCTTTCATGCGATTTTATTTTTAATCTTATTATTTCTTTATTATTATTTTGATAAAAATGTAATATTTTTGTATTAGGCTAGTCAATGTAATAGTTAGATTATTTTTCTCAGTATTTTAGCAAAAATTGTGTAATTAGATAGAAAATGTAATAGATAGGGCATTCAATTTCCCCCCTTAAATTGTAAATCAAGCCCCCCCCCCGGTGTAATAGTTAGGGTTTATTTGCTTTTGAGTGCTTGCATGCTTATTTGATTTACCGCTTTCCTTAGGATTTTTGCATTTAGAATATTATGTTTATGTGTTATGTGCTCCTATGTGATCTTATATGTTTTTATATGTTTAAGTTGCTTTTAATTCATGCTTTAATATTTAGTTCATGATTTATGGTATTCCGTCACCACACTAGTCCAACGCTAGTTGTGGCTTCATTCTTTTCGCTGCCACTCCAACGCTAGTGGGATTTTTTTAGAATGGACTAGCCCAACGCTAGACCCTTAGGACATTTTAGTGTTGGGTACATTCGAATGCATTTCACATTTTACACACTGCTAGTTTTCTTTTCATTTGGCATGATTTTATTATTATTACTACTACTACTACTACTACTATTATTATTATTATTATTATTATTATTATTATTATTATTATTATTATTATTATTTTGACACATTTTTAAAATGTATGACAATTAGGTTGCATCTCACTTAGAAATTAGGACATTTGTGTGATCCGACTAGAAATAGTCATCTACTCACGTGGAAAGCGATGGCGTACAGGCCGTTTCCCCCTCCGTGAGTAGAAACATTCAGTCACGAGTTACTAGTCCGCCGTACTCGTCATGTTGCATACCCACCTTCTTTCTTCACTTACTATACATTATTATTTTCTTTTCTTTTTTTGCATCACATTTTGCATAAAAACTTGTGACTCCCTCGAGGTCTCGACTCGGGTTTTTGCAATTAATGCGATAATTTCGGCCCAGCCTCGACAGAACATGCCGACCCTCCCGATATGCACATTTAGACTTAGGATTTGCATTCATTTAGATACACCCGAACGCGATAGAATTTAGGGTTAATTTAGAAAATTTTGATTAAACCTTGCAACTAGCTTTGGCTAGGTTGAGTGGGTGCCTTAGGCTTGAGCCTTTGCCTTCCCTTTCTTCAAATGTGACTCCCGGACCCTTTTCTCTTGTTTTCGTAGATCAGAATCGGAAAAAGGTTTTAAATGATTTTTCTAAAATTTTTATTTTAGTTTTGTTAAATGATTTTTTGGGTGACTTGGTACACCCTAACTTAGTACCAAGTGGCGATTCCTATTTTTTTAAAAAAATAAAACCCTTTTTCAAAAATCAGTTGGCCAAAACTATCGCATTTTTTTGATCCCGGCCTTATTTTTATTATTTTTCTTAAATAACACTTTTTCAATAAAAACTCGATTTTTCACACACGCGCACGGTTTTTTCCAACATTTGCTTTTCAAAAAGGGTCTCAGACCGAACCGTCTCTCTTCGAGACGCAACAGTCAACGACCCCACCGGGTGTCATTTTGGGGCGCGACAATAAGGAAGATGACTCTGGTGAAGGTCATCTTCAACAAAACGAAGAGGAAAAGAAGAACCAAAAGAGGCAAGAGGAAACAAAAGAGAGAGAGATTCCAGTAAAGAAGAGAAACAGAGAAATCGAGAGGGAAAAAGAAAACGAGTAAAGGAAAGAAAATGGGAGAGAGTAGACCAGTAGTAGAAAGAAAAAAAAAGATCAGAAGTAAGGCGAGAGTGAACAAAGGAGAGACAAAGAGAGAACGGGGTGAGAGAAAAAAGGGGGAAAATCAAAGGAAGAGAACAGATAGTAAAGGAGAAAGGCGGTGGGGAAGAAGAGAAATAGAGAGAAATCAGAGAGAAGAGGGACAAGAGAACTATTAGAAAGAGAGAGACAGGGAGCAAAGAAGAGAGAGAATGCCAGAAAGAGAGAGAACGGAAGTAAGAAAGAGAGAAACTGAGAAAGAAATTAGAATTTTTGGTGTGGAAGAAGACCGTAAGAGGGAAAGATGGTTTAATCGGTAGTTGTACATTCTTTGCAAGATTTTATGTTTAAGCCCTTAGAGTTCTAAGTAGTATAATTGTGCCCTAAGCATTCCTCAATCTTTTCCTTTTTCTTTCTTTTTCAATTTAGTCCTTATCCTTTAAACTTTATAGTCTTTCAATTAGGTCTTGTATTTTTTTTTCCTTTTTTTTTAGCATTATCCTTATTAACCTTGCTGAAAGCTTTGTCTTTTGCACCCCTTTACTTGCGGAATTTCATTTTTTCCCCTTACCTGGTTTTAATTTACAATTGTGCTCCTATGCTTACTCGAATTTATGATTTGGTGCCCTAGGTTATCAAATGTCTATTAATTCCCCTAGTTTGCTAAGATATACTTTTGACTCCCAAGTTATTAGTATATACATTTTATGTTTTATTTTACTTACATAGTGATACCTTTAATACGTTTGTTCATTTTTTAAGCATTAGTACCGGGTTTTCAGAAAGGTACTCCCTTTACCTGTTATTTTTTCTTTATATGCTCCAATGTGCTCCTATGTGATTTTATGCATTTTTCTTCATATATTTCTTATTTTACATGCTTTTTGTGTATATATTTCCTTTATGCTATGTAATTTTTTGAATTTTATTATTTGGCAAAAATGTATTATTTTTTGTATGTAGTTAGTCAATGTAATAGCTAGATAATATTTCTCATATTCTTAGCAAGAATTTTGTATTTAGATAGCAAGTGTAATAGCTAGCTCGTTCTTTACTTTTCTCCTTCATTGAATTGTAAGCTAAATTCTCCGATGTAATAGGTAGGGCTTGTGTGTTCGTGCGTGCTTATGTGCTTAATTGCTTCATTGCTTTCCTTAAGATTTTTGCATCTAGATATTATGTTCACGTGTTAGTTGCTCTTATGTGCTTTTTATATGCTTTCATATGTTTATTTGTTTATCTGCTTTATCAGTTTTATTATTCCGTCACCACACTAGTCAAACGCTAGTTGTGGCTTTTTATCGTTTCCCAGCTAGTTCAACACTAGTGGGAATCCCTAGAAAGGGCTAGTCCAATGCTAGACCCTTAGGGCATTTTAGTGTTAGGTGCACTCGTGTGCATTTTACATCTCACTTCACACATTTTTAGTTTTCTTTCCATTCTGCATGATTTTTATTATTATTACTATTATTTATTTATTTTGACACATCTTCAAATGCATGACATCTAGGTTGCATCTCACTTAGAATTTAGGTTATTTTGTGTTATTCGACTAGAAATAGTCATCTACTCACGTGGGAAGCGGATGGCATACATGCCGTTCCCCCCTCCGTGAGTAGAAACATTCAGTCATGAATTATTAGTCCCCTATATCCGTCATGTTACATACCCACTTTCTTTCTTCACTTACTATATATTTTTATTATTTTCTTTTCTTTTTGTATCGCATTTTGCATAGACACTCGTGACTCCTTCGAGATCTCGATTCGGATTTCGCAATTAATGCAATAATCCCGACCAAGTCTCGACGGAACATTTCGACCCTCTCGATTCCCACATATAGACTTAGGATTTGCATTCATTTAGACACATCCAAACGCGATAGAACTTAGGGTTAATTTAGAAAATTTTGATTAAACCTCGCAACTAGCCTCGACTAGGTAGAAAGGGTGCCTTAGATGCAAGCCTTTGCCTTCCCTTTCTTCAAATGTGACTCCCGGACCTTTTCTCTCATTTTTCGGAGACCGGAGTCGGAAAAGGGTTTTAAATGATTTTTCTAAAATTTTTACTTTTGTTTTATTAAGTGATTTTTTGGGTGACTTGGTACACCCTAACTCAATACCAATTGACGACTCCGTTTTTTTTAATAATAAAACCCTTTTTCAAAATTAGTTGGTCAAAACTGTCGCACTTTTAGTCTCAGCCTTATTTTCTTTTAAAATACCATTTTTCCTAAAAATACATCTTTTCACTAAAAACTCGATTTTCATCACACACGAACGATTTTTCCAAAACTCTATCTTTTTAACCTTTTTTGGGGCACGACAGTTGCGATCCCACTAGTACCTTTTACGATTTTTGGACACGACAATTTGTTCAGTAGGAAAATGGGTGGCGCTTGACTATTTTCGGTGGCTACGGTGCAAGGGATTGAAAATGGCGATTGGGGGCTACTTAGTGCGTTTCTAATGGCTGGTTTTTTACTTGGTGTGCATGGTATTGGTTTGTATGTCTATGGTTTTGACTTTTTACATTTGGGTTGTTGGTTTTTGTGGGGATTCCGGTGGGTTTTAGGGGTGATTGTGCTTTTGGTTGTGATTTTGACAGTGGAATTGAGGCACAAGGATAGTGAGGCTTGGCAAGAGAGATGGAGACATTGTTTGTGTTTGGGCTGTTTTATTTGTTTTTGTGTAGGTTGAAGGTGGTTTTTTCTTTGATTTTCGATGGCTAGAATTCTGCCTTACTATGTGTGATTGAGAACCAGTTTATATGTGCAATTGGATGCATGTATGGGTTGTATTTGCTTGTACACTGGTTCAATTTGATGGGAATTAGCAATTTTGGAAAGGGGCAGGCCGGTGGTGGTGAAAGAAGGAATAAGGTGGTTCGTTGGTGGAGGTTCTTTGTAGTTGGGGATTTGAGGAGGAACGACGGTAGGTGATGGTGAGATTGATGGAATGTTTTGCTGATTTGGAATATGTTATTGGGTAGTTGGTGAGGGGATTAGGGGGCTGATGAGGTTTTGATTTGAATTTTTAGTTTGGCTAGTGGTTGTGTGAGAAAAGAAACTGACGGTGGGTTTGGGTTTTGGGGGATGAATTTGTTGATCTTCTAGGGGAGGGTTGAAAGTTTCAGGTGGTGGTATGGTGGTGGAGATAAAAGGAGATGGGTGAACGGTGGGCAAAGGAGAAATAAGAAGAAACCAGTCGAATAAGAAAAGAGGAAGAAAACCCAGAAAATTCAAATGGCAAACTAAACAGAGAATAAAAAAAATCAATAAAACTTAAACTTAGAAAATTTGGATTATTCTCAATGAAAATGGAAGAAAATGAATCATATTAATGAAAAGAAAAAGAAAAAATAATTTAAGAAGTTACCTTTGAATCTTGAAGCTGAAGATGAACAATGATGAACAGTGGATGATGGATAGTACCAACAACTGTAGTGTGTGTGTTTTTTGTGGTTTAGCATGTGTTTGGATTTTTTTTTTAGATAAAAGGATATGTGTTTTAGGGTTTGCGGATTTTTCTCCTCTTTTTTTCTTCCCAAAAATAAGGCAATTTATAATGCAAGAATGCTTATCCTCCAAGAAGAGAAGAAAAGACAAAAATACCCCTGATAATAAAAATTACCATTTTATCTTAAAAAAATAGTTTCTTGTAAAATTAAAATTAAAATTTAAACCAAAATTGAAAACTAAAATATCATTAATTTTTCTAAAACACTCGAAAAGTGGAAAAAGCTGCAAAAAAATACAAATAATAAATTTAGTAACGAAGTTTGGGCAAAAAAAATATATTTTTGTGTAAAATTATCATTTTGTCCCTAAATGCAGTATTCACAGAAAAATTAAAAATGGTTTCAAAAAATTAGTAAAATTAGAAATAGGCTCCAAAACCTAAAAATGAGTTTAAAAACTCCAAAACTTGACAAAAATGCATTTAGGTGTGAAATGACTATCTACCTTTGTATTGACAAAATACACAAAAAAATAGTCATTGGTCTCAAAAAATTGCTAAAAATTAAAAAATTTAAAACCCTAAAAAATGAATTTAGGACTACAAAATTGGTGAAAAATGCGTTCGGAATGTGAAATGACTATTTTACCCCTGAGCGCAGTATTTACAAAAAAAATAGCAATTGTCCTCGAAAAAATCAAGAAAATTTAAAAACATGCTTAAAAGTCAAAAAATAAATTTGGAATCCGAAATGAGCAAAAATGATGTTTGCAAGGTGCAATGACCATTTTGGCCTTATGCTAGTGAAATATAAGAAAAATACTAGTTAAATCTAAAAAATCACAAATTTAATAAACATGTATAAAAATACAATATGTACATTTAAAATCCAAAACCGAATGAAAAAATATTTATATGTTAAAAATTACTATTTTACCCCTTGAAATAGTTGACTTCACCTTTTTCTACTCAAAAATTAAAATTTGATCCCAAAATAAGAAAAATGCCTCCAATGCTGGAAAAATAAACGACATGCTAAATTTTGGTGTCTACAATTTGCCCTTTTCTATGGGGAATATCGCAGAGATTTCTGAACAAAGAACTAGACAACACCAAATTTTGACTCACCCAAGTGTGAAAACAGATACCACCATAAACTAAAACATTTAGACATGCATAGTATGAGAATGTGATGAGAGGTAAATCGATAAACAAATGAATATAGAAAAACGTGCAACCGAGCTCCCTAAGAGCTACTTACGTATCCTGGTGAAAGAAATCAAGTCAAATGTAGTTCAGGTGCAAGTGAAATGTAGATGCAAAACACAACTACAAATGATAATACAAGGATTCTAATTTTTTAACACTTGTGATCAAAATAAAGAAAAAAATACAACATTTGAATTGCTAAACTAAGATAGCCTAAAGCCATCCAAGCTATTGGACAATAAACTCATAAACTAAATGTAGAAAGCGTGCCCAGACTATTGGACAAAATAAATACATAAAGTAAATGTCGAAAAGCCTGCCCAGGCTGCTGGACAAAATAAATTCATAAAGTAAAGGCAGAAAATGAATCCAGGCTATTGGACAAAATAAATTCTTAAACTAAATGTGAAAAGCGTACCTAAGCTGATGGACAAAATAAACTTATAAACTCAGTGCAGAAAGCGTGTCCAGACTTCTGGACAAAATAAAATCATAAACTAAACGCAGAAAGCACGCCCAGGCTGTTAGACAAAATAAACTCATAAACTAAATGCAAAAAGCATACCTAGGCTGCTGGACAAAATAAATTCATAAACTAAATGTAGAAAGCGGGTCCAGGCTGTTGGACAAAATAAATTCATAAACTAAATGTAGAAAGCGAGCCCAAACTGTTGGACAAAATAAATTCATAAACTAAATACATAAAATAAATTCATAAACTAAATGCAGAAAGCATGCCCAGGATGTTGGACAAAATCGACTCATAAACTAATTCCAAAAAGCGTGTCCAGACTGCTGGACAAAATAAATTCATAAACTAAATGCAAAGTTTGGATTTCGAGACTAAAATGGACAAAAAGCGAGTCTAGACTGTTGGACAAAATAAATTCATAAATTAAATGCAGAAAGCGAGCCTAGGTTACTGGACAAAATAAATTCATAAACTAAATGCAAAATCTAGACTACCAGACTAAAATGGACCAAAAGTTGGTCCACGTTGTTGGACAAATAAATTCATAAATTAAATGCAGAAAGTGTGTACAAGTTGTTGGACAAAATAAATTCATAAACTAAATGCAAAGTTTGGACTGTCAAACTAAAATGGACAGAAAACAAGTCCAAACTATTGGATAAAATAAATTCTTAAACTAAATGCAGAAAGTGAGCCCAAGCTGCTGAACAAAATAAATTCATAAACTAAATGCAAAGTCTAGGCTGTCAGACTAAAATGGAGAGAAAATGGGTCTAGATTGCTGGGTAAAATAAATTCATAAACTAAATGCAAAGTTTGGGCTGCCAAACTAAAATGGACAGAAAATGAGTCTAGATTATTGGAGAAAATAAATTCATAAACTAAATGTAAAGTTTTGGTTGTCAGACTAAAATTGACAAAAAACGGGTTCAGATTGCTAGACAAAACAAATGCATAAACAATAGACTAAAAGAATGAATCCAGACTACTGGACAAAATAAATATTGATAATCTAAATGCAAAGTTTTGGTTACCAAACTTGAAAATGTAAATAAATATATGCCATTCTAGTTACTGAACGAATGCATATTTTTGGGCTGCCAAGATTGATGAAAATGCAAAGTTGGGCTGCCAACTTGAAATGTAAATAACAGATGCCGACTAGGTTATTGGACGGATGCATGACCCTGGTCTATTAAGGTTGATGAATGCAAAGTTTGGACCACCAAACTTGAAATATAAATAACAGATGCCACCCAGGTTGCTGGACAGATGCATGACCTTGGGCTACCAAAATTGATGAATACAAAATTTAGGTTTGGCAGACTTGGAAATGTAAATAACAGATGCTGATCAGATTGCTAGACGGATATATAACCTTAGGGCTGTCAAGGTTGATGAATACAAAGTTTGACCGCCAACTTGAAATGTAAATAAACAAATGCCGACCAGACTGCTGGATAGATGCAAGATTTTGAACTATCAAGGTTGATGAATGCAAAATTGGACTGCCAACTTGAAATGTAAATAAACAAATACCAACCAATCTATTGGATGGATGCATGATCTTGGGTTGCCAAGGTTAATGAATGCAAAATTGGGCTACCAACTTGAAATGTAAATAAACAAATATCGACCAAGCTGCTAGACAGATGCATGATTTTAGGCTGCCAAAATTAATGAATGTAAAGTTAGGCTGCCAACTTGAAATATAAATAGCAGATGCCGACCAGGCATCTGGATAAATATATGTCCTTCAACTGTTAAAGTTGATAAATGCAATGTAAAAGACTTGACTTAAGCAAAACCTAAACAAACCATGAACTAATGCGATGACTAATACATTATGACATAAACTGAATGAAAATGCTAAAATAAGATGACTAAGCATGCAATTGAAACGAAATGGTACTTAATGCTACAAACCTAATTAAATGAAAATTAAAAATGAAAAATCGTCACCCAATGCTACAAATTGAGCCTATCGAAAACTGAAAATAAAGACAGTACCCAATGCTGATGATTGAGCTTGCCGTAGACTGAAAATGAAAATCGGTATCCAATGTTAAGATTGAGCCTACTAAGATTTGAAAATAAAAATGGCACCCAATATTGATGATTGAGCCTATCACAAACTGAAAATAAAAATCGATACCCAATGTAATGATTTAGTCTACCGAAAATTGTAAATAAAAATGGTACCCAATACTGATGATTGAATCTACCGCAAACTGAAAACAAAAATCGGTACCTAATGTTAGGATTGAGCTTACCTAGAACTGAAAAGTAAAGATGATACCCAATATTGAGGATTGAGCCTACCATAAACTGAAAATAAATTAGTATCCAATGATAGGATTGAGCCTACCAAGAATTGAAAAGTAAAGACGGTACCTAATGTAGAAAATTGAGTCTACCCCAAATTGAAAATGGAAATGGGTACTCAATGTTGGGATTGAGTCTACTGACAACTAAAAAGTAAAGACGATACCCGATACTGAGAATTGAGCTTGTGACAGCCCCACCTTACCCAGAGGCGCACCAAAGGGCTTAGCGGATTGCCTGCCTTAACTCTCGCCAGGACTCAAATCACGCACTCGCTCAATACATACAAACATACTTAACCCCAAAATAAAATACATTCATATAATTCACTTAAAAGTACAATGATCACTAATATGTTTTACACACCAAAATTTACATAGTATTTACAATAATAGCCTAAACAATTGGGCTATCAAAATACATAAAACAAAACATTTACTACGTCCAAAATCAGCTTTTCCAGCTTTAATATTTTGAGAAACCTGGTTAAAGAAAACAAATAACGGGATGAGCTATAATAGCCCAGTGAGTGCTCAAGTCATAGCAGCATACCAATAACAAATAAACATTTAAGGATAATAATTAACAAATTCAATAACATGATGAATAAGTAATGTGAAGTGTCATATAATCAATGGCGGATACAGGCTCACTACAGGAGCAAGCTCAACCGCAGGAGTATCAATCATGAATCAAGATAACATGAGTATCGGGACCGAGTTAATAGCTCAGGTCCGAGATACTTGTAAAATTCAATCCAGAGTTACCCTCTTTGAGGAATGAAACTCATATAGGAAAGAATATCACGCACCTATAACCCCCAACACCTTATATCACCCCAAACACACCAGGTTGACTAACCGTGGAGTAACGGTGAAGTTAGCCACGGAAGTCCAAGATCAAGCATAAAATTCAATCATGAGTTAGCCTCTTCGAGGACTTTACTCAGATATGAAAATTAACACGCACCGAATAACGCCCAGCACCTTATATCTCTCCCATTACACACCCAATTTGACTAACCATGGAAAACAGTGAAGTTAACCACGGAAGTCACAAGCACAAATAACATATTGGATAGTGAAAGCACGTAACACATTAGCGGAACAGATGCGATAAAGTACACATCTTTCCTCAAGTAGAACATTTCATTAGATAATTATGTCAAGTATAACGTATCATTTAATGCATCATGCACACATAGAAACACTCACCTGAAGTGCTTAAGAAAATATTTCGTAATAGGGTCGGGATTCACTTCCGAATCCTGAAATTAAAAGAAAATAGTCAGTATAAAAACCGGATTAAAATCTAAGTAATTCGATAAGAAAATTCGAGAAATACCCCATGTCTTTCTAGGGTTTAATTTCTAGGGTTTTGGAGTCTAGGGTTTTACCCTAGGGTTTAGGGTTTTCAAAATTAGGGTTTTCTAACTTTTAGGGTTTTGCTCGGAAATGATTCGATTCACTAATAGCTCATCTACGAAAATTTATGCACGTTCAAATCACTAAATTACAGCTTATATAACTTTAAATCATAGCCTAATCACTTTTACTTCTTAGGTTTATACCGAAATTTCGACAGCATTTCCCCTATAATCGGACTAACCCAAAATTTTTAACCTGCAAAGAAAACAACCAACCAACCCAATTCAAGTAGTTCTACAATTTCCATATCAAAATCAATTCAATATCACTCCAAATTGTCCATCAAAACACATGAAATACTCCAAGGTTCTTCAACTAATCATTACTCAATTCTTGTCATATCAAGATTTAAATCACTAGCTATAAGTTATATAAGCCTATAAACATCATAATCATGGAATAAAACTTCATTTTCATGGCTTAAATCAATCAGTGCTTAACATTAAGAACATGGGTATAAATCTACATAACTACAACTTATACTTGAAAAGAATAAGAAAAGTTTATGGTGAATACCTTTCAACAAGTCAAGATCTTTGCTTAGGAAGGAGATTAATTCACTTTCAATGGAAGAAAAATGATCAAATTGGAGAGAAATACTTCTAAGAAAATGAAAGCAAAAGAGAGGAAAAGAGAGAAGAAGGGCCAGCCAAAGTGGAGAGAAAAAGAGAGAAAAATGAGCTAAGTAAAGAAGAAAAGAAATGGAGAAAGAATTGGAAAAACATTGACCAATCAAAGCAAGACAAGCTTAAACATAGGGTTTTGACTTCTTTGCATCTTAGACTCCACTTGGCTAGGTATAATTAGAAGTAAGGATTTAGTGTTTATCTTCCTATTAATCTTGCAAGAATTCTAGGGTACAACTTCTAAAGGAAAAGTACTACATGCTACAATATAAAAGAAATCATTCTAGTATTTGTTCTAACTAATTTCGGTTCTCTCTCTTTTTTTTTTCCACTAATGGACATAATGCGAATTAAATGGTTTTGCATGAATTTCTAGGATGTTACGTCCTCCCCCCCTTAAAAGAATTTCGTCCTCGAAATTCTATCTAAATTTCGAATAGCTTGGCTAGACAGTAGAAAAACAAGAATCGTACCTTCAAGGCCTGCTGACGATTCCTGGCCTTCGTGCTTACCTAGAGCATAAACTCAAGCAGGCACCCTTCGCTTGTTTCCACTTTCTTTAGCTTTATCAAGATCCTGGTGCCTCGGCTAAGCTATACCCTGTCCACTAGACGTCTGTCTTGGGCAATACCTCAGTTGATGATCGGCACTACCACAAAGTAGACATTTATGGCTTTTCCTCTAGCAATTTTCTTCCGTATGATTACCTTTACCATAATATCCGCAAGTAACTTGAATCGCTAGAAGTTGAGTTTCTTTTGGAGTGCTCTCCTTTCGTTCATTTCCTAGCAGGAGCTCTATCCATTAGGAGCCCCTCTTGTCATTCCTGATTTGGCATCTTGCCCAATTCTCACTCCTCCAGCTCCCCTTCCCGTCTTAGGGGCTGGAGCACTTTCGGTTGATAAGCGGAAATCACTAGCACTTTCACGTTTCTTTTTCTTGAAAAGTACGTACCAAAGATTTAGTCTCCTCTACCTGCTGTGCTTTCTCCACCGCGGCTTTGTACATCTCTACAGTAGCAGCAGCAAAGGTCTCCTGAATCTCCAAATTTAAACCTGAATGAGCCGCCTTTTCCTCTGTCTTTCTGTAGCTACCAACTCAGGAGCATATCGAGACAATTTTGTAAATTGAGTTTCATACTCTACCACACTCATCAATCCCTATCTTAAATTCAAAAATTTATCCTCTTGCTTCTCTTGCACTCGTACAGGGATATATTTTTCTTTAAACTCTCGGTTGAAATTAGCCCACATTCTCGGGGTCTAGTAGCATTCCCACTTAGTATGTACCAAATTCCACCAAGGTGTAGCAGCACCTTCCAACTGAAATATAGCAAACGTCACCTGCCTTTCATCAGGGTATTTTAAGGCAGCGAAAATTTTCTCAATATCTTCCAACCATTTTTCAGCAATGTCAGGGTTTGGACCGCCGTTGAACTTAGGAGGGTTAAATTTTTGAAATCTCTCTAAAGCGACGTCTTCCTCTATTATTGGGTTTCTATGAGGGTTATCGACCTCCATTCCGGGGTTTTGCCTGGTTCCCAAGTTGGGTTAAAACATCAGTCATGCGGTTTAACACTGCTATCATTGGGTCAGCCCCAGGGTTTGGGTTTTCAGTTTTCGTTTGACGGGGTGCCCTCTTCACGATTTGGTCGACGGGGTCGTCCTCTCCCTCGACTCGCCATCACTTAATATTCTAAAATAATATTAACTAGTTATTTCGAGATCCACGTAATAATTAACGAGACGTATAAAATGCACCAATTCATGAATAAGACAAGGAAAGCAAATATCATGCCAAATAGAGTCACATATATATACATGTCATTCAATTTATACATTTCAAAAGTCCCACATATAGAACATAGCATGACATATATAGGTCCAAAAGTTTTTACATACCAAAACATATCACAACTACAAGCATAACAAAATAAGCATAAGTCTCTGTACATGTTCCTATCTAGTGATCTAGCCTAGCTGTACGAATCCAGCAGAGCTCACATCCTCACCCTGTACATGGTCTATCATTATACCACTCTTATCTACAAGACGTCCAGTATGATCCCGGACATACTGCACAACGTGAGTAAGTCAGCCACGCGTATCTAGGTACTGCACTCAGAAGGCATCGGTCCTCTACTGCTCACTTTATGCCCTATTTGACCACATCCAAAACATGCTCTTGTCTTCCATCTTCCTTTATCGGAGTGTATTCCAAAACAAAAGTTACACACCTTTACTCCCGTTACGTTCTTCTTAATCAAAACATTGGCTTTAGAGGTTGACCGAGGTTGATTGATGTTACCATCACTTGGGTTCCCACAGGGTTTAGGATTTGGACAATCGTTCACCTTGTGACCTATCCCTCTACATCCTAAACAAGCTCCTATTTTCCATCTACATTCTCCCGAGTGTACGCTATTGCAACCTCTACATATCCTTGACTTTCTTAAGAGGTACCATTCTAGAATATAACAGGGATTAGAGCTAAACTATCTACACTAAGCGACATATACTAAACAATCCATAGCAAAGTAAAGCTAAACCCATATAGAAGAAACTACGAAATTCCCAATCATCAAAAATAGGTACTCGAACTACGGATCTCAAAACTAAGTCAACCCACACTAAGGTTGGCCACCCGAAGTGTGAATCAATTAGCCTCAATAATCCTGTCCAACGTACACACTAACCACCCAAAAGAATCAACAATTATTCGTACTTAAAGAATCACAGATAAGATTCAAGCTTAGGATATCATTTAAACATTAGCTATTCCAAATTGTATGAGCACAGGTAATTAATCATCTACAATGTATATCGAACCATCTATGTCATACCATTTAGCCATTCACTAACACTTCAAACACTTAATGCCACCACTTACTAATATGGTATACCTAATGTAATAGAGTCAATATCCACCAGTACCAAAACCAATCACAAAAGAAAACATTCTATGTATCCCAATTACAACTAGAGGTTTTTGTCGCGCCCCATTTTTCGTTCGAATACAGAAGTCGGAAAAAGGAAGAATTAAATGTGATTGTGTTTATTTATTGGAACAAGAGTGTAAATTTTTGTAAAAATAACTTTTTAGAAAATGCTTTATAGAAGATAGTTCGACAAGAATGTGACAAACAAATGCTTTATTTTGAAAACAAAAGAAAAGGGCCTAAAATGGGACTTTGAAAATACGACGATTTTTGGGCCCGAAAATAGAGTCTAAAAAGGGTTTTTAGTGAAAAGGGAGTCGCCACTTGGTATTGAGTTTTGGTGTACCAAGTCACCAGAAAATATTTTATAAAAGGTAAAAAAATCAAGAATGATTTATTTAGAAAATGATTTTTGAGAAAAAAATGTAAGAAAACAATAAAAACCCTTTTAGACAACTCCAGGTCTTTGAAAACAAGAGAAAAAGGTTCAGGAGTCACAGTTGAAGAAAGGGAAGGCAAAGGCTCGCGCCTAAGGCACCCTTTCAACCTAGCCGAAACTAGTTGCGAGGTTTAGTCCAAATTTTCCTAATATAACCTTAAGATTTTATCACATTTTGGATGCAACTATATGAATGCAAATCTAGTCCTAAAAAATGGATATCGTTAAGGGACAAAATATTCCATTGAGGTTTGGTCAGGATTATTGCATTAATTGCGAAACCCGAATATAGACCTCGATGGAGTCACGAGTATAGATGCAAAATGAAATGCAAGAGAAAAGAAAAATAGTAGTATAGATAGTAAGTGAACAAAGAAAGTGAGGATGCAACATAACGGGTACGGGGGACTAATAAACTCGTGACTAAATGTTTCTACTCACGGAGGGGGGAACGGCATGTACGCCACCGCTTCCCACGTGAGTAGATGTCTATTTCTTAGTCAAAAATCATACAAATGGCCTAAGATTCTATGTGTAGTGGAATCTAAATATTATGCACTGAACATATGTTTAAAATAGATAATAAGTGATAAAGTATATATAAATATCATGCGAAAATGGAAAAAGGCCTAAAAAAGAGATGCGTGTGAAATGTCATGAAATGCACACGAGAAATGATTCTAACACTAAAATGACCTAAAGGTCTAGCATTGGACTAGTCTATTTTTCTATAAATTCTCCGCTAGCGTTGGACTAGTGAAGAAATCGGAATTAACCACGACTAGCGTTGGACTAGTGTGGCGACGATACACATATAGAATAATAAAGCAAGTAAGTAATTAAAGCACATATTAAAGCAATAATCACATAAAAGCAAATAATAGCACATAGGAGCACATAGCACACAAACATGATATTCTAGATGCAAAGTCCTAAAGAAAACGGATAAAACACATAAGTATATAGCACACATAGCACACAAAAGCCCTAACTATTACACCGGGGAAGCCTAATTACAATCTAAAAATAAAAGATAAAAGATAACCTATCTAACCTATCTATTACATTTTCTATCTAAAATACATAAGTTTTTATTAACTAGATAAAATATAACTATCTATTACATTAACTATCTAAATACAGAAATTTTGCTAAATAAAACATTACCTATCTATTACATTTCTTTGAATAATCAAAATTAAATTCAAATAACAACATGACATAAATAAATAAATACTCACACATGAATAAAAATTATAAATACAAAGATACATAAAAGCATACAGAAAAACACATAGGAGCACGTAGGAACATATAAAGAAACGTTGGAAGGGTAATAGGGGTACCTCCTATTCGAAGACTCGGTACAAATGCTAACAACATGAAGCAAACTTATCAAGGTATCGTTATTTAAATAAATAAACCATTAATTAAATAATTTCATATTAGTCACTATAAACATGCCACAATAATTCAAAACAGTTATAGCAATAATAAACAAAAAATTAAAACATAAAATAAAAAATAATAATAATAATAACAATTAAATATTTAAAAAAAATTTGTTTAGTTAAAAGAATAAAAATAAAAATAAAAAAAATAAAATGCAATAATACATAATTAAGTTTTTAACATACAAATAAGAATTACCAAAATAACTAAAAGAGAATAAAGAAACTAATTTGAGCATTAATTAGACTAACAAGACCAAATTTTAGAAAATTAATTATAGATTTAATAAAATAAAATAAAAATAAAATGTGACAAGAAACAATTAAAAGCTTTGAGGACTTAATTAAATCTTTTTTTTTTGGCAAAAATAAAACGTTCCAAGGTTTTGGATTAAAAATGAAATTTAGGCAACATTCTTAGAGTAAAAATATGATTTACAACAAACTAAAGGGTGAAATTATAATTTCAAACCATAGTTAAGATAATAATATAATTTACAATGAATTTAAAGGCTAAAATATAATTTCCAGCAAGTATAATGCCCAAAAATAAGAATTTCCAGCAATACTTAAGGCCAAGAATATAATTTCAGCAAAATCATTAAATAATACATAATTTACAGCAACATTTAAAGGCAAAAAATGTAATTTCAGCAAGCTTGACGAAGTAAAAATCAAATTTCCAGCAACATTTGAGGATCAAAGTGAAATTCCAGCAACTTAAGAATTAAATTACAATTTCCAGCAATTATTCAAGGATAAAAATGAACTTTACAGCAACAATAAGCCTCAATTTGTAAATTCCAACAAGTATTAAACACCAAATTATAATTTTTAGCAACATTCAAAGGCTAAAATTCAAATTATAGCTACTTGGGGGGGCAAAATATAAATTCCAGCAATATTGGAAGGCAATA
Organism: Mitragyna speciosa; assembly: GCA_024721245.1. Lineage (NCBI taxonomy): Eukaryota > Viridiplantae > Streptophyta > Magnoliopsida > Gentianales > Rubiaceae > Mitragyna > Mitragyna speciosa. The sequence continues at coordinate 11,161,091 of CM045568.1, forward strand.
AAGTAATTCCAGCAAAATATAATGGCAAAAATGGAATTCCAACAAAGTTTGGGGGCAAGATTGCTATTTTCAGCAACAAGAGGGGCCAAATTTACAATTTCTAGCAACATCCAAGGGCTAAAATACAATTCCAGCAAACTTGGGGAGTAAAAATGAAATTTCCAGAAATATTGGAGGGTAAAAAGGTAATTTCAAAAAAGTATAGGGGTCAAAATGTAATTTTATAAAAATATAGGGGTCAAAATAGAAATTAAAAAACGTAGGGGCCAAAATTATAATTATATAAAAGTCGGGGGACCTAAACGCAATTAATTTGGACCTAATTGAAAAGAAAATAAAATTATGGGGGTCAATCTACAAAAAATAGAAATCTAAATGCACAAATCATAAATGCTCAGGGCCACAGTAACATTAATAAAAGTATAAGGACTATAAAATAAATACATATTATTAATTTAAAATCAAATTAAAAAACTAAACCAACAAAACTACGTAGTTTTGAGTGAAACTACGTCAAAACGACGTAGTTTCACTAAAACCTTTTTTTACCGATTTTTTTTTCTCTTCTTTTTTTCTTTTCTTTTTCTTTCTTTCTTTCTTTCTCTCTTCTCTTTTCTTCTTTCTTCCCTGCTTCTCTCTTCCCAAAACTATTCTGCTCTCTCTCGATCTCAATTTCTCCTCTCTCTGACTCGTTCTCTCTCTCTCTCTCTCTCTCTCTCTCTCTCTCTCTCTTATTCAAACCGAGACCCCCCCTGCCCCCGAAGTCCAATTTCCAAATCCAAAAGTTAAATCTTCTAAACACATTTATCACAAAATTACCCATCAAACATGATTTCAGCGTGACTAAGAATTATGCAAAACAAATTGGAGAGGCCGAGAGTTACTTGATTTAGATAGAGAGGGTTGGTGGCAATGGTGGTGATTTGAGAGGAGAGGGAGACGGATGCTGACGAGCTGATTGGGGTTCCAGTGGTGGAGGAGGAGCTATGGTTCACGACTGCTGGTGGTGGCGCTTTTGGTGATTGTGGGTTGTTCTCCGGCGGTAGTGGAGCTTCGACTGGTTGGATTCGGCAGTGGGAGTTGTTTTTTTTTTTTAATTCTTGCAGGTGTGTTGTGTGAACTGGTAATGTATGTGTCGTGTGTGTGTGTGTGTAATGTGCGTGTTTTGAAGATGTGTTGTGCAGGTGTGTAATGTTTGGTTGTCTGGATTGTGTAAGTGCGTGTAAAGAGTGTGCTTATGTAGATGAAATGGATGTGAAGTGTGTGTTTTTGTGATGCAGGGAGTGAAAGTAGTTGTAGGTGCGCGTTTTGTGAGTTTTGTGTTTTGTGAGTTCTGTGTGCGAGTGTGTGTGAATTGTGAGTGTATTGTGTGTGAGTGTGATTCTGTGTGTGTATGTGGCTTAATGTGTGTCCAGGTGTGCGTTTGAATGTGTGAATGTGTCTGGTGTGTGGTTTGTGCGAGCTGCAGGTGAAGGTGTGTGAATTAGTATTTGTGTTTGTGTGTGAGTGAATTGTGTGTGTCGTGAGAGCAGGTTGAGAGCTAACTGAAATTGGGAAGGAAAAATGTGAGAGTGTGTGCCTGTGTATGCGGAAGAAGTGAGGGGGAGGGTTGTGTGCAAGTGAGTGTACATGTGTGCTGGTGTGTGAGCTGTGTGAATGTTGCAGGTGGTGAGGGAGAGGCAGAGGGAGTGAGGGAGACCGAGAGAGGGTTTTAGTTGTCTTGTGGTGTGTGATGAAGGTGCAGGGGGAGGGGAGGCAGAGAGGGTGAGACGTAAGTGTGTTGTTTGTAGTTCTTGTACAGGGGAAGGGGATGCAGAGGGAGTTGAGGGAAGTGTATGCGTGCTTTGCAGGTCTATGTTTCTGTGTTGTCTTGGTGTGTGATGTTTGAGTGTGCATGTCAGGTTGAGAGAATGGTGAGTGTATGTTTTTGTTAAGTCATGATGGTGATTTTAGAAGGAAATTTAATCAAAATCCCTCAAAATATGATGAAGGGATTGCAAGTGGGAGGTGATGATGAGAGGAGATATGGCTTGGGGCTGTTTCTGATGGTAGCAGCCATATTGCTACAGTAGCAGGCTGTGTTTGCAGCCTGCTCTACTCTTTTTTTTTTAAGGAAAATAAAGGAAAACAAAATAGAATAAAATAAAAGATAGTTGGGATCTCTAAAATCAATAAGAAAAATACTAAAATTTAAAGTTATAAAAACGAGTAAATAAAATTTACCGCAAAAATTCAAAAAATTAACATAACATTAAAA